>CAUHTR010004020.1:0-17500 GCA_959609185.1 Schmidtea polychroa | reverse complement strand
TTTGATTTCTGAAAAATTTCGCCCATTTTAAATTTTACATTGAAATTCTAAGCTTTATACACAATATTTTCTGAAACTTGATTTTTTATTCCGTTGTATTCCTATATCCTTGAACCTACAAAAATCCCTATTTTATAGGTTTTAGGATTAGGTTTCAAACAGGTTTCATATTTGTGACTTGAGAAATTACCAAACTTCATCAAAATTACTTTGTTAATGGCGAAGTTATTACCGTTTTCAACAACATTTCTGGTTCCTTTTTATGATTTCGTCATTTAAAATCACTTAATTAAAATCATTTAATTAAAATCATTTAATTAAAATCACCAAATGGCAAATTTTAATTTAATTGTTAAATTTGATTGACACCATGGCATTTTTATTTTAATGTTAATTCAAAAATCGACTTTCCTCTATCGAATGATGCATAATTTGTCCAATATTGACCATTAATTCTTTTCTAATTGGTATCTACTATATAATAATTCTCCATGAATCTATATGAGTGAGTGTATGAGTGATTATGGTATAACGCTGAGAGGTGATCAAACTTATACCAAAAATATTGTCATTAAGGAGTTATTGAATTAAAATATATATTGAATCTATGGAGAATTATGTATTTGGATTGATAACATGATTCCTTTTTGATAGCTTAAAGCTAGTAAATAATAAATTTTTATGGTATTTTCGGTGAGCCTTTATTTATCTTTATCCATTTTCTTTCTGGTCATATATATTGGGCATTGGTAACGAATGGGTTAAATTAATCGTATGATTATAATGAAAAGGAATGAGAATTCACATTTAAGAATAGAAAAGATTTGAAGTGTGAATCTTTAATGTTTTATTTATTCCTTCCTTTGCTAGGATACTCCATTTCCTGTCGATAAAGGAATAAACGAAGATCTGTTAAAACTTCGACCTCCCCCTGGACATTTGACTCGAGTTGGAGGTTTCAAATTGTCAAACACTATAAAAGCCCACGATGGTGCTGTGACTTGGTAATTTATAGAATTCTACTATTGTTATTAATAAAATTCAAACAGTATCAGAACACATAAAAACAGAAAGGTTTTCTGTACAACAAGCGATGATAATTCATGGAAATTATGGTCTCTCGATTCCTTGCAGGTTCTTATGACCGGTAAAGGACATACAAATTGGGTTTCATGTGCGGCATTTGATAATGATGGAGAAAAATTGGCTACTACAAGTGGTGATACTACTTTGAAGGTTAAATCTCAATTTTATTATGATATCCTCTATATTTTTATCTTTTAGATTTGGAACTTATCTGCCGCTGAATGTTTGTACACCTTTGAAGGTCACTCCCAATCGATATGGTCTGTTGATTGGCATACCTTAGCTCCGTTTTTAGCTACAGCAAGTCATGATAAAACAGTAAAAGTCTGGGATTTGAACTCTTTGAAATGCCGCACTATTCTAAGAGGTCATTCAGATTCGGTAAATAGCGTCCAATTTCTAGTGAACAGCAACATCCTTCTGACGTCATCTGCCGATAAAACAGTTTGCCTTTGGGATGCTAGAACCGTAAGGAGATATATATATATATATTGATTGTATGGGGAGGGAGTTAATTGTCATTGTTTCTAGAGCACGTGTGGCCAATCGATACTAGGCCATCAATACGCCGTTAATTCCGCCAACATCAATCAGCAGGGCACAAATATCGCTTCCTGCGATGCGTTTGGATTTCTGAAGTTCTGGGATTGTCGGCAATTGGCTACACCTATAAACACCATCGATTTGGGATTTCACCCGGCCAATGATGTCAGATATGACACGAGTGGAGCTTGTGTGGCAATGTCGAGCAGTGAATCAGTGATCAAAATGGTGGAAACCGCCAGTTTCAATGTGAATCATTAGTTTTGAATTCACTCATTAATCAATACTTTTCCAGGTGACGTCATTAGTTGGCCATGAAGATTCCGTGCAATCTGCGGTGTTTGATCACGATGGAGAATTTCTGATTTCCGCCTCTGCAGATTGCACCGTTCGAGTTTGGTCGTAAATTTATTCCGGGTTTCAGTAAATGAATTTAGATTAGTCTTTCTGTTAGAATGTTGATATTTACTCTATTATTGATCTTTGTGGTGAAGGTTTGCGTGCGTTTGATCTTGCTATTGAGCCCAACTGAGTCTCCAATAAAGCCTGTGTTTGGACGGTTTGATGTGTGTAGGTTACGTGTAGGTGTCTGTGTGTATGACTGAATATGTTTGCTGTGTGCATGTGCCTGAGTATACTTGTGTGTAACTACGTGGCTATGTTTTGTTGGGGACTCAATTTTTAGTCACATTGTATATAAATCGTAACGGTTGGTTACACAGAAAATGCTATTAATTAATACTATAATATATTGTAAGTACACCAACCGGCAATTGATTATCATCAAATGGCCATTGATTTGCATATTTAATAATATAAATAATAACTTACCTATAATAAATGTATGTGTGTCACAGTAGCGTATCTAGGGCCGGGCAAGCGGGGCTTTTGCCCGGGCGCCACGATTTTAGGGGCGCCAAATTGATTTTTGAAACCTAAACTTTATTTAAAGATTTTCGATTTTGAAATTTAACCAACATTAAAATAACGAATTTTGATTATTTGAAATATATAAACAAAGTTCACCATAAAATTTAATTTTAGTACTATTTAAATTAAATTTAAATTTTATGGTGAACTTTGTTTATTGCAAAATATATTGAATTTTAATTTTCTGGTTTTGATAAATTTTTGGCATCACGTTCTCGAGAAAATTGATCGTGTACAAAAACGAATGCAAGATCCAAAAATTAATTTTAAAGATGCCTCCGATGATTTACAAGGATTAAGCATACATATGCAGCAATTTCTTGAAGATCTATGCATTCAATCAATTGAAGCAGGTAAAAAAAATGTTTTGAATGGGGCGTTGAAATAAAGAAAAGAGTGCGACGTATAAAAATTAGATTAGGTGAAAAAATGACTGATTCTGGTTTGACTGCTGAACAAGAGTTAGATCGTGTGTTGAAATGCTCAGTTGATAGATTAATTCAAGAATTAAAAACTCGATTTACTCGCCTTAATTCATTGAACGAAAATTTTGGATATTTCCTTGACACTGAAAATTTTCTAAATTGCCATGATCCTGCTAAATTAAAAGAAAAATGTTCAAATTTGGGGAAATTATACAATTCAGATATTGATGAAAACGAACTATGCAATGAAGTTACTGACTGTAAAATGCTTCTTAATGCTCGAAAAGATGAAATTCCAAAATCACCTATAGATCTTTTAAAATTTTTAATATCTTATGGTGAAGATGTTTTCCCAAATTTAAGAATTTCATTGCAAATTCTTTTGACAATTGGTATTTCTGTTTCAACATGCGAGCGTTCCTTTAGCAAATTAAAATTAATTTTGTCATATCTTCGAGCAACAATGAGTGAAGAACGTTTAAATAATTTGGCATTATTAAGTATTGAGAAAAACACTGTGAACAAAATTAACTTTGATGATGTCATTGACAAGTTCGCAAGTGTTAAAGCACGAAAAATTTGTTTGTAAATTATTACAATAAATAAAGTTTAAAACTAACTTGTTGCAAAATTAAATTAATTTTTTTTAAAACTGCTGCAAATCAATTTTAAAGAGTGAAAATTTTTGATTTTTTTTAAATAATAATTTTTTTTTCTTAAAAAAGAAATGTCACTTTAGTGCAAAAATAATATACCAATAATAAGGAAAAGAAAAAATTCACGTGGAGAGGGGCGCAATTTTAAGTTTTGCCCCGGGCGCCGTGAACCCTAGATACGCCACTGGTGTGTCATAGCCAGAAGGGACATTGAATTAGCTAGGTGACATTAAATTAGCTATTACACTAGATAGAAAAAATCGCTGTTGGAAGAAAAATAAATACATACACAAACACGGTTCTATAATAAAAAATACACACTATAGGACATTGATTTATCATGCGGACATTCAATTAGCTAAAAATTTTCCATTTAAAATTAATTAATTATAAAAAAATATACAAGAATATGTCAGAAACTTCATCAGAATCGACTATTTCATTTCAAGAAATTCAAAGATGAATGCTCTTCAATAGATGGACGAACAAGAGCTTCGGTAGATCACGAGTAGACAATAGAATTTTTAACAATATACCAACAAATTGAGGTCCCAATATCCAAAGATGAGCTAATCCATTTAGAATAATATATCTTCATTGACTATTCAAATAGAAAAGTTGCCATATAATCCATTTTTGAACCCAATCGAAAATGTTGAGCAAAATTAAAAATGGGGTAAGGACTAAATTTTCTTCGGTTGATGGATTTTCCAGACAGATTTACCTTCAATGAATGATTTACTGCAATATCCCAAGCAGTTAACGAGGAACTTCGAAAACCAGATCATAATAATTTCAAAAATCATATTAAAGTCATATTAAAGATTCTTCCCTAAATACTTGATATTTTAGGTAAACTATGAAAAATTTAATATATATTATAATAAATAAATAAATAAATATCTTACTTCTTTATTCATTATTTAAAAAAAAATCTTAAAATTAACTAAAATCCAAAACAAAGCTTATTTGACATAGTTAAATGAATGTCTCATTTGTGATAATCAAATGCGCTTTGGTGTATTCCGAGCAAGATACACACATGCATACATTATACTATATGGAATCTTTGACATTCAGGCTTACATTACGTAATATTCAGTCATACAAATTCCCGCTCGTATTAAAATGTTTGATCTATTCAACATTTCTAATTTTTCATTCTGAAATTCGGTCATGCAACTTCATTATTATTATATCTGGATCCTCTAATCTATCTTTATTTTTATTTGCAACATTTTCTTAGGAAAACATGGAAAAAAATGATTTCTATAGAAAATTAGAAAATGGCAAAAGGTAATTTGATCAGATAAATACAACATACAGTGAAAATGCGTGTTAACTTTCGATATGTCGACATGTTGCATGGAATAATAGCAATTTGAATTTTTATTTTTTGAAGAAACAATGACATTTTCTACCGGAAACTTTACTGATTCAATCTTTATATTCTTAAGTTTTCGAGAAAATATAGAGAAAATGTAGTAAATAGTGAAGACGAATTTCATTTGAAATGTCTATATGAATTCCAAAAGGTTAAATAAGTAAGGCGAAAAACTGGAAAAATCAATGTATAAATATAATATTCGCAATTTTTCCCCAAAGGGCATATTTGAAAACTTTGGAGACATACTGTGGAGGACAAAGCTTTAGCAGCACTACGTATTTTTGTTGAAAATAAAAAATTTATTACAATACTCTTAGTAGATATTTATCAAATGTTTGTGATGCAATATAATCTAAATATGGAATTTAGAAAAGCCAATTGCAGACATGTTTAAGCATGATTTCTCTTGGTTGCTTTCATTATTTATATTTTGCTGTTACTGCTCATGGGCCGAAAACAAGAAATTTTACACAAACTTTAAGGTTTCAAATTGTGATCTTGTAAAAGGAAAAATATTCTTAGAGGCAGGTATCATCGAGATTAGGAGTACATCCATCAACTGCTCATCGTACAGTTTCCAAACTTAAATATATGGGGAGGTATCATCAAAACATTGCTGTGAAAGACACCATGTTACTCCCGAACGTGGTGATGCTATTATTCACAGGGGTGTTTTCAAGAATCCATTGATATCAGCTCGTCATATTCTTGGTGAATTACCTAGTAATTGCAATCCTAGTATTCGTACTATTCAAAGCCGACTTAGTCTATTGTTAAGCAGCAAACTCATGTCTCTCTAGAAAGAACATTGCAGATCGATTGGGTTTACCTAATCACTATAAAGACTGAATTGAATAAAATCATAAAGTCATGGCACAAAATCATGTTTTTTGATGAGGCCAATGTACAGCAGTTCTATTACAATTATTCATATGTTCCTCAACTCCCTAATCAACGTTATCATTCTCGATTTACTATCAAACATTCACCGGTCGTGATGATTTAGTTTGCCATTAGCAGTACTGGATCAGGTGGAATTTGATTCATCCCTACAGTCACAACAATGTTTATATAATGTCACATTATTTCCTACCATACATGATAGATCATAATTATACCCATTTGCTTCATAACAGAGCTCCATGTCACTCAGCAGAGGTTGTGTAAAATTGGCTCATTGAACACAATATTCTTGTGATGGATGGCTGGCCTAGATCATCACCATATCTAAATCCAATTGAAAACTGCTAGACACAACTGACGAAAAATGTTTCAAGCTATCGTCTGTGCCTGATTTAAAACAGAAGATACAGAAGGTTTGGTCAACAGAAATCAATCCAGTTTATTCATGCAGATTTGTGAATTTTATACCTGCAAGAATACAGTATTACTGATAACTGCTTTAACATGTTTATAAACTTTTAAATTGATTGTTAACTGTTATTCAATAAATTTCTTTATTGGAATAGATGCTGCTAAACTTTTATCCACCGCTGCAAAATACATTATCAACTAAAACTGATTATCCCTCAAAAGTAAGTAAATATTGTAAGAATTATTGTAAACATTCAAGCATACATTACATAATATTCAGTCATACAAATTCAACAAGCATAAATATTATATAATTTCAAACAGTTATTATTTACAGTCATTCAACATCCACCTCGTATTAAAATGTTTGATCAATGCAACATCTCTAATTTTTCATTTTGCATTCTGAAATACAATCATGAAAATGTTGTCATGCAACTTCTTTATTATTATATCTGGATCCCAATGCATTTAAACAGCCGAGAAGTAAGGGAAGCTCGAGATGTGATTAAATGATCAGAATAAGTTTAGCAATTTATCTGTTGTTGAGGAATAATTGTTGAATACCAATTAAATAGTTTTGAAAGACAGAGTATATAAAGTGAAATTAATTGAAATTACAAATTATCTTATCGGAAAAGGTTACCCATTGGGCAACCTGAACAATAGATTATTTAGAGAGAAAGGTACCAATAGTGTGAAAAGTTCAAATTTTGATAAAAATTTAATAGTGTTTTGTGTTGGGTTTTAGTTATTCGAATGCCATAATAAAAGACACTGGGAGTCAGAAACTAACCGACTTTGCTAAATAATAATCCGACAGACATATACAACAATATCAACCAAGGAAGAATAAAAAATATCAAATACATCGAAACTTTTCAACAAAACTTACTTTTTTATAATAATAATAATAATAATAATAATAATAATAATAATAATAATAATAATAATAAAGAAATCAGTTGTGTAATTTGAAAAAAATTTCTTACAATAATAATAAAACAATAAAGTGATAATTTAAGCCTTTTGCTGCGAATAATGTATTTAATGAAAAAGTTTTCGACTATAACATATTCCTTGTTAATACTATCTTATAGTCAGGGCCGTGCCTGACCGGCGTTCATTAGGTGCGCCGCACGCAGGCGGCCAAATTAAAAGGCGGCCTGACGACCAGAAAAACAAAAAAAATTAAAAAGCAAAATAACAATATTAATATATAGTCATAGTCATATATAATCGAAGTAAATTGTCAAATAGTTGAGTGTTGTTGTCAATTCGTCAATTGTAATCATTATCATTGCGCTCTATGGCGTACTAAATTTTTTTTAGCTGCGCTTATCACAGAATATTATTCTGTGCGCTTATTGGCGAGCGCATGCTGGCGCAGTGGCCGCATAGAACTCCGTGATGTAAGAATAAATAGAGATGAACACTCTTTTTAACCCACGATGAACAGAGTACAACTCTCTTTATTCTAACTGATTTTAACCTTACTGAGTTCTACAGGTTCTACGCGCCAGCATGCGATCACATGCGCTCGGCATAGGCCATATCAGAATCAAGTGCAAAGTGCAAATTCATCTTTCACGTGTGTTCAGTTGCTCTACCTGGCTGTAGGTAAGTTGGGAGCGCGTGTGTGTGTGTTATAATATGTGATTTACCTGTCTGTCTATAGCACGGCAAGCGTCTCAGCTGCGTGGCAATAAAACCTTATTCAAACTCGGAAAGCGCTTGGGCAGATTCCTTCACCGCCTCACCCAACGCTTTCTTACAAAAGGTTGAAAAAGGTAATGAATTTAATTCTACAATAAATTAATTTCAATATAAATCCTTATTGATATTTTTAAACATTTTAGTAAAATGCCTAAGAATGACTGGGAGAAAAACGAAAAGATTGTCTGCAGCACAATATAAAAGAAAGCGAGAAGAAAAACAACATGTTGCTAAAAAAATCTTTGGTTCACTAACCAAATATTTGGAAAAACCTCCAGAAATGCAAAATGCTTGCAGTAGCCAAGCAAATCTAAGCAGTGAATTTTTTTCCAATGAAAATGAATTATCTGCCGAAAATACAAATGATAATGACAATATTAGTAGTAATGATGAAATAGGAGATATTGCAGTTACAAATATCGACGATATCACTGAAATTGATTAAGAATATTTTGCTATATGTATAGAACTAAATGATCCAGCTTGCTGGCCTTTAACACTTACCAATAAAATGCTGGATATTTTAATTGAAAAAGGCCCTATTCAAAATATACAATCTACATATCCACTAAATGAATTTGGAAGATCATTTTCAAAGGTTTATTTCTATAGAAAACTGCCAAATGGTGAAAAATTTAATCTTGAGTGGTTAATCTATTCTCCAAAAAATGATGCCACATTTTGCTTCTGTTGTAAATTATTTGGCAAACAAGAAATAAAATTAGTTAATGAAGGCTTCAACGATTGGCAACACATATCTGACAACTTATCTCGTCACGAAAAAACATCGCTGCACATCGAAAATTGCACCTGTTGAAAAAAATTGGAATTAAATTTAAAAAGAAAAACTACAATTGATAAGAATATGCAACGGTATTATGACGCCGAGAAAAAACGATGGTGTCAAATTGTCAGGTGCATGATATCTGTGGTACAATTTCTAGCAGGACAGTGTTTAGCTTTTAAAGGTTCTTCCAGCAAATTGTACGAAAAAAATAATGGAAATTTTCTGAAAGCAATTGAAATGATAGGAAAATTTGATGATATAATGGCAGACCACATAAAACGCGTACAAGAACCAATCGCTTTAAAGAACCACATGCCACATTACCTGGGAAATCGCTTTCAAAATGAAATAATCACTATCCTTGCAACCCAAATTCAAAAATATATATTAACATCAATAAAATATTTTTCAGTCATTTTGGACTGTACGTCGGACACTGGACATGTCGAGCAAATTACAATGATTATTAGGTATGTACATATTAAAAATTATGAAGTTGAAGTACATAAGAGAAAATTTCATTGGCTTTTATCAAGCTGAAAAATGCACTGGAGAATCTTTTTACGACTTCTTTATTCAAAAGTTAAACTATCTTGAATTAAATATTAACGATATGAGGGGCCAGGGATACGATGATGGGTCTAATATGTCCCGAAAACATAAATGATTGGAAAAACGAATTTTGGACAATTATCCACGAGCTCTGTTTATGCCATACAACGCGCATACATTAAATTTGGCCATTAATGATGCAGCTAAAGTTTCGTTTTCAACGGTGGATTTTTTCAGTAATGTATCTGCAATATACAACTTTTTCAGTGAATCACCATTTAGATGGCAAGTTTTAAAGAAAAATGTAAAATCTTTAACATTGAAACAAGTTAGTGAAACTCGATTGGAAGCAAGAATTAACGCGATTAGACCACTGCGAAATGAATTAAGTGAAATTTATGACAGCCTTATAGAAATAGCTGAGGAATCTTCAATGCCAACAGTTCAACATGAAGCTGAATGTTTGGCAATGAAACTTAAATCTTATAAATTTATTTCTTCTCTAATAATATGGTACGAAATCTTGGAAAAGGTAGATTTTATTAGCAAAATGATGCAGAAAGTTTCTTGGAATATCAGTTCGTGTGCTGAATCAATTAAGGAAGTTTTGAAATTTTTCAAAAGCATTAGAAATAACGAAAGTTTCGAAAATTATTTGCAGATTTCTAATGAACTTTGTAAAGCACTTGAAACAGAACCGGATTTTCCTGCTGAAATTAGTGTACGTCGCCGACATCACCGAAAAAATTTAGCTATGAAGGAGATGAAGATATTCAATTTACTCCAGAAGAACATTTTCAAATTAATTTTTTCTATGTAATACTAGATTCAGCTATTTCATCTCTTACCACCCGTTTTGAAACTTTGTCAAATTTCGAACAATGTTTTGGATTTCTATACAAATTTATCGATATGGAACATGAGGAAATTAAAAAAAAAGTTGTTTTGATCTCCATAATAAATTTAAAGATGGTGAATCTTGTGATATCAGTGGCGTAGAATTATATCAAGAGTTAATTTCTCTAAAAATTATCATAAAAAACAGAAAGCAGCCCGAAGAACTCATAAAGTTTTTATACAAATACAACTTGGAGACTTCTTTTCCAAATGTCGCCACAAGTTTAAAACTTTTACTGACAGTTCCAGTATCTGTTGCATCTGGAGAGTGAAGTTTTTCAAAATTAAAAATAATCAAAAACCAAATGAGAACTTCAATGACTCTAGTACGTCTCAGTAATATATCAATTATTGCAATTGAAAGTGAAATTGCTGATTCCTTAAATATTGAAGGGGCAATTGAAGAATTTGCCTCTAAAAAATCACGTAGAGTAAATTTTTGATTGTAATATCATAGATTTATATATATGCCAAAACATATTAATGTTTTATATTCAATGGTAATATGTACATGTACATTAGATATATAAGTATAATAATAAACATTAAGAATGAAAATTTGATTTTTTTCTTTGATTTTGATGTTATCTCAAAGGGCGGCCATGCATACTAGCACGCAGGCGGCCATATACCCAGGCACGGCCCTGCTTATAGTCGAAGATTTTTTCATTAAATGCATTTTTCGCAGCAAAAGGCTTAAATTATCACTTTATTGTTTTAAATAATAAATGCTGCTACCTAGAAATCATCACTTAATAATAATGATAATAATAATAATAATAATAATAATAATAATAATAATAATAATAATAATAATAATAATAATAATAATAATAATAATAATAATAATAATAATAATAATAATAATAATAATAATAATAATAATAATAATAATAAAAATTATATATTTATGAAAATGTTGACATCATAAAACCTAAATAATCTAGTAACAAGTATCAAGTAACTAGTAGTAAAATAAAATAAACAAATTCATCAAATAAAAACCTTATAAAAACATTTTAAAGAACAGTGTACATTTAATATGTGATAAAAATAGTAATGAAAACAAATAAAATTAAAATAAATATTATATTATAAATTGGTAGAATTCATCATTGAGAGGTCATACCAGAAATCTGAATGAAAACTGTCAGTTGTTATTGTTTCTCCGTAAAATCCCTCCCGCTTACAACTGTGTTCTGCTGCAAATCCGTGCTTGCTATTCTCAAATAATACGTAGCAACATTGGGAAAATATAATTATATCTTCAATTGGCCCGTATTTGCCGACATGATTGTGAACCATTTCTTTTGTGACTTTGTTTTGGTTTTCTACAAACGGACCCATCCATAATAAATATCTGTCTATTTCACACATATTTGCAATCTCCTCTCGATCGTCAAGGTCTTCGATGGTCAAAACTGCATCGAGTACAGTTTGAAATGTTAACGTTTCCTCCTCAATTGATGATTCAATTGTCAGGATATTTTCTTGGATATTTTCGTTTTTCTCACAACAGAATCTATTTGAAAATATTTTAATTTTCTTTATATTGGTTTTATCAAGCGGGCATTTCATCTGGGTTCTCAGAGATTCTAGGCCACAAAGTATACAGCAGATGTGATTGCAGTTTCCCATAGATAATAGCAATTTGTTGTCCATTTGAAAACATAATAAGCATTCATCATTACAATTATTCAATGTCATTTTCAAGATTTTAACATTTAATAAAATTGATTTGTAAATTGAAAATTATAAAAATAAATAAAAATTATCTCAAATATGATTGGTTTAAAATAAATTTTACTAAATTTGTTTTAATTATAATTAATAATGTTAGGTGAAATTAAATTGCTTTGTTGGTCAATAAATTGGATCTTGAAAGCGGTTTTATTTGCCCAATATTGAATAAAGTAGATAATTAACAATTTTATCAATCGATATATTATTAATATTGCATATATAAAACTCTTAATTTTAATCGATAACATGACATTTCGATTTCAAAATACTTTTTTATATTAAACTTATCAAAAGTTTCTCTTTTTGACGTTGTTATCAAAAGTTTTGCTTTCTGTCATGTATAAATTTTACACAATTTAGCTTTTTCTTTTGAATTTCAAGATGGCGGTTTTCATTCATTCTCGTAAAGAATTGATTTTCTTTAACTGTATATTATTGTATCTTATATAATCTTGCAAATATCTCATATTATATTTATAACGACTGAGGAAGCAGGCTAGTCAAGAACTTTGATTTCTGAAAAATTTCGCCCATTTTAAATTTTACATTGAAATTCTAAGCTTTATACACAATATTTTCTGAAACTTGATTTTTTATTCCGTTGTATTCCTATATCCTTGAACCTACAAAAATCCCTATTTTATAGGTTTTAGGATTAGGTTTCAAACAGGTTTCATATTTGTGACTTGAGAAATTACCAAACTTCATCAAAATTACTTTGTTAATGGCGAAGTTATTACCGTTTTCAACAACATTTCTGGTTCCTTTTTATGATTTCGTCATTTAAAATCACTTAATTAAAATCATTTAATTAAAATCATTTAATTAAAATCACCAAATGGCAAATTTTAATTTAATTGTTAAATTTGATTGACACCATGGCATTTTTATTTTAATGTTAATTCAAAAATCGACTTTCCTCTATCGAATGATGCATAATTTGTCCAATATTGACCATTAATTCTTTTCTAATTGGTATCTACTATATAATAATTCTCCATGAATCTATATGAGTGAGTGTATGAGTGATTATGGTATAACGCTGAGAGGTGATCAAACTTATACCAAAAATATTGTCATTAAGGAGTTATTGAATTAAAATATATATTGAATCTATGGAGAATTATGTATTTGGATTGATAACATGATTCCTTTTTGATAGCTTAAAGCTAGTAAATAATAAATTTTTATGGTATTTTCGGTGAGCCTTTATTTATCTTTATCCATTTTCTTTCTGGTCATATATATTGGGCATTGGTAACGAATGGGTTAAATTAATCGTATGATTATAATGAAAAGGAATGAGAATTCACATTTAAGAATAGAAAAGATTTGAAGTGTGAATCTTTAATGTTTTATTTATTCCTTCCTTTGCTAGGATACTCCATTTCCTGTCGATAAAGGAATAAACGAAGATCTGTTAAAACTTCGACCTCCCCCTGGACATTTGACTCGAGTTGGAGGTTTCAAATTGTCAAACACTATAAAAGCCCACGATGGTGCTGTGACTTGGTAATTTATAGAATTCTACTATTGTTATTAATAAAATTCAAACAGTATCAGAACACATAAAAACAGAAAGGTTTTCTGTACAACAAGCGATGATAATTCATGGAAATTATGGTCTCTCGATTCCTTGCAGGTTCTTATGACCGGTAAAGGACATACAAATTGGGTTTCATGTGCGGCATTTGATAATGATGGAGAAAAATTGGCTACTACAAGTGGTGATACTACTTTGAAGGTTAAATCTCAATTTTATTATGATATCCTCTATATTTTTATCTTTTAGATTTGGAACTTATCTGCCGCTGAATGTTTGTACACCTTTGAAGGTCACTCCCAATCGATATGGTCTGTTGATTGGCATACCTTAGCTCCGTTTTTAGCTACAGCAAGTCATGATAAAACAGTAAAAGTCTGGGATTTGAACTCTTTGAAATGCCGCACTATTCTAAGAGGTCATTCAGATTCGGTAAATAGCGTCCAATTTCTAGTGAACAGCAACATCCTTCTGACGTCATCTGCCGATAAAACAGTTTGCCTTTGGATGCTAGAACCGTAAGGAGATATATATATATATATTGATTGTATGGGGAGGGAGTTAATTGTCATTGTTTCTAGAGCACGTGTGGCCAATCGATACTAGGCCATCAATACGCCGTTAATTCCGCCAACATCAATCAGCAGGGCACAAATATCGCTTCCTGCGATGCGTTTGGATTTCTGAAGTTCTGGGATTGTCGGCAATTGGCTACACCTATAAACACCATCGATTTGGGATTTCACCCGGCCAATGATGTCAGATATGACACGAGTGGAGCTTGTGTGGCAATGTCGAGCAGTGAATCAGTGATCAAAATGGTGGAAACCGCCAGTTTCAATGTGAATCATTAGTTTTGAATTCACTCATTAATCAATACTTTTCCAGGTGACGTCATTAGTTGGCCATGAAGATTCCGTGCAATCTGCGGTGTTTGATCACGATGGAGAATTCTGATTTCCGCCTCTGCAGATTGCACCGTTCGAGTTTGGTCGTAAATTTATTCCGGGTTTCAGTAAATGAATTTAGATTAGTCTTTCTGTTAGAATGTTGATATTTACTCTATTATTGATCTTTGTGGTGAAGGTTTGCGTGCGTTTGATCTTGCTATTGAGCCCAACTGAGTCTCCAATAAAGCCTGTGTTTGGACGGTTTGATGTGTGTAGGTTACGTGTAGGTGTCTGTGTGTATGACTGAATATGTTTGCTGTGTGCATGTGCCTGAGTATACTTGTGTGTAACTACGTGGCTATGTTTTGTTGGGGACTCAATTTTTAGTCACATTGTATATAAATCGTAACGGTTGGTTACACAGAAAATGCTATTAATTAATACTATAATATATTGTAAGTACACCAACCGGCAATTGATTATCATCAAATGGCCATTGATTTGCATATTTAATAATATAAATAATAACTTACCTATAATAAATGTATGTGTGTCACAGTAGCGTATCTAGGGCCGGGCAAGCGGGGCTTTTGCCCCGGGCGCCACGATTTTAGGGGCGCCAAATTGATTTTTGAAACCTAAACTTTATTTAAAGATTTTCGATTTTGAAATTTAACCAACATTAAAATAACGAATTTTGATTATTTGAAATATATAAACAAAGTTCACCATAAAATTTAATTTTAGTACTATTTAAATTAAATTTAAATTTTATGGTGAACTTTGTTTATTGCAAAATATATTGAATTTTAATTTTCTGGTTTTGATAAATTTTTGGCATCACGTTCTCGAGAAAATTGATCGTGTACAAAAACGAATGCAAGATCCAAAAATTAATTTTAAAGATGCCTCCGATGATTTACAAGGATTAAGCATACATATGCAGCAATTTCTTGAAGATCTATGCATTCAATCAATTGAAGCAGGTAAAAAAAATGTTTTGAATGGGGCGTTGAAATAAAGAAAAGAGTGCGACGTATAAAAATTAGATTAGGTGAAAAAATGACTGATTCTGGTTTGACTGCTGAACAAGAGTTAGATCGTGTGTTGAAATGCTCAGTTGATAGATTAATTCAAGAATTAAAAACTCGATTTACTCGCCTTAATTCATTGAACGAAAATTTTGGATATTTCCTTGACACTGAAAATTTTCTAAATTGCCATGATCCTGCTAAATTAAAAGAAAAATGTTCAAATTTGGGGAAATTATACAATTCAGATATTGATGAAAACGAACTATGCAATGAAGTTACTGACTGTAAAATGCTTCTTAATGCTCGAAAAGATGAAATTCCAAAATCACCTATAGATCTTTTAAAATTTTTAATATCTTATGGTGAAGATGTTTTCCCAAATTTAAGAATTTCATTGCAAATTCTTTTGACAATTGGTATTTCTGTTTCAACATGCGAGCGTTCCTTTAGCAAATTAAAATTAATTTTGTCATATCTTCGAGCAACAATGAGTGAAGAACGTTTAAATAATTTGGCATTATTAAGTATTGAGAAAAACACTGTGAACAAAATTAACTTTGATGATGTCATTGACAAGTTCGCAAGTGTTAAAGCACGAAAAATTTGTTTGTAAATTATTACAATAAATAAAGTTTAAAACTAACTTGTTGCAAAATTAAATTAATTTTTTTTAAAACTGCTGCAAATCAATTTTAAAGAGTGAAAATTTTTGATTTTTTTTAAATAATAATTTTTTTTTCTTAAAAAAGAAATGTCACTTTAGTGCAAAAATAATATACCAATAATAAGGAAAAGAAAAAATTCACGTGGAGAGGGGCGCAATTTTAAGTTTTGCCCCGGGCGCCGTGAACCCTAGATACGCCACTGGTGTGTCATAGCCAGAAGGGACATTGAATTAGCTAGGTGACATTAAATTAGCTATTACACTAGATAGAAAAAATCGCTGTTGGAAGAAAAATAAATACATACACAAACACGGTTCTATAATAAAAAATACACACTATAGGACATTGATTTATCATGCGGACATTCAATTAGCTAAAAATTTTCCATTTAAAATTAATTAATTATAAAAAAATATACAAGAATATGTCAGAAACTTCATCAGAATCGACTATTTCATTTCAAGAAATTCAAAGATGAATGCTCTTCAATAGATGGACGAACAAGAGCTTCGGTAGATCACGAGTAGACAATAGAATTTTTAACAATATACCAACAAATTGAGGTCCCAATATCCAAAGATGAGCTAATCCATTTAGAATAATATATCTTCATTGACTATTCAAATAGAAAAGTTGCCATATAATCCATTTTTGAACCCAATCGAAAATGTTGAGCAAAATTAAAAATGGGGTAAGGACTAAATTTTCTTCGGTTGATGGATTTTCCAGACAGATTTACCTTCAATGAATGATTTACTGCAATATCCCAAGCAGTTAACGAGGAACTTCGAAAACCAGATCATAATAATTTCAAAAATCATATTAAAGTCATATTAAAGATTCTTCCCTAAATACTTGATATTTTAGGTAAACTATGAAAAATTTAATATATATTATAATAAATAAATAAATAAATATCTTACTTCTTTATTCATTATTTAAAAAAAAATCTTAAAATTAACTAAAATCCAAAACAAAGCTTATTTGACATAGTTAAATGAATGTCTCATTTGTGATAATCAAATGCGCTTTGGTGTATTCCGAGCAAGATACACACATGCATACATTATACTATATGGAATCTTTGACATTCAGGCTTACATTACGTAATATTCAGTCATACAAATTCCCGCTCGTATTAAAATGTTTGATCTATTCAACATTTCTAATTTTTCATTCTGAAATTCGGTCATGCAACTTCATTATTATTATATCTGGATCCTCTAATCTATCTTTATTTTTATTTGCAACATTTTCTTAGGAAAACATGGAAAAAAATGATTTCTATAGAAAATTAGAAAATGGCAAAAGGTAATTTGATCAGATAAATAC
>CAUHTR010004019.1:0-40643 GCA_959609185.1 Schmidtea polychroa | reverse complement strand
ATACATATAATATAAAACAAATATAATACGCACAAATATAATAGGAACCTCCTAACACCGTGGTTAATTACACAATTAAATTCAGAAAATAATAATACAAAAATACAAAATCTTATACGTATTAATATTTGGACAAAGAGATTACATAATTGGGTATCAATAAACCACTGGTAAATGGAATTGACGTATATTGGGAACCTCAGGAATCCTAACAAGTAAAAGCAGTTTTTCAAAATTATGCGATAGATACATTGAATAGCAGAAAATCCTTTAAAAGTATGCAAATTTGAAATTACATCATAACTATAATATTCTGATTCATTATTATGAAAAAGTTTTTTATGAAAACGGAACTGAGATGAATAGTCAATGGATCAGAATACACTCTAGTCAACATATGATACGATTAGTTAATGAAACAAACCGGGTTACCTTTCATATCTTCAATCAATTAGTGAATGTTACCCGACAAGGGAGCCAATCAAAAAGCTATTTTATATTTGAAAGGATAGAATTCACGTTTAAGTTACAACTGAATATTGCTAATAAACATTTAAATTGTATTTGTCAGATTACATAAATTTTTATATAAATATTTAAATTAATAAATTAAAATGAGTTTAAAATATAAAAATAAATTAAAATATATTAAATATTAAAATAAATTAAACTAGCATTGAAATCAGCATCAAAATTAAAATAATAACAAAGCCTCTTAGACGAATTGGAAATTTTGGTAGGAAAACTGCTAATGACGTAATAAATAATAATTCAAATATCTTGCCTGCTTTAAAATCAAAAGCAAGACATATATTTGAAGATAACATTTAACTCATTTTGAATGAAAATGATGGAGCATCTAATATTTTTAATTATCTTTCAGGATATTTGCTTTTGAAATTGAAATATTTAGTGTAAAATAGTAAATTTAATAATAAATTGTTATTATTACAATATTAAAGGACTTAGTCAAAATTTAAAAAATGAATTTATCATAATTTCATTCACAGTTTGTTGTGTAATAAAATAGTCATTTGTCGATTAAATACTTTATAAGACTAAATGTCTATCAATATCACGTTATTAAAATATATTAATTCGTTAGTAATTCATATTTAAAATAATTTTAATTATATATCCTCATCACTTATAGTAACCCTTATCTTAACCCTAACCCATAACCCTAATTCTAACACCTAACCCTAACCCTAACCGATTTTCCACCAAATTTTATCACTTGTATCATCCCCACAAATATATATTTTTTAAAATTGTACTGAATATTTTTATTAAAGTGATACTTTTTATGAAAAAACTTTAAATAAATGCAATTAAATTAAAATTGTACTTTTAAAATTGTACTAAATATTTCTATTAATGTGATAATTTTTATGAAATAATTTTAAATAAATGTAATTAATATATATCCATCTTATCTATGCCACTTCTCATTATATTTTCATTTACCTCCCATAATCCATTAATGAATAATTCTACTACTTATCTTCACCATTTTGAATTTCATTATTAATTTATCATAGAATAATGAATAATTTCCTTACTTTAATTAAGATTATTATTAGCTGAGAATAATATTGTTTATTTTATTTCTGTGTTAATATAATTATCTTTCGATTTTACGCTACATACCATTTTAGAATAAGATTTTTATATCAAATTTTGTGATAATTTGACTGATTCAATTTGAGTTATTGTTAATTCGTTTTATTATATATACTCTGAATTTATCCAACAAGATGTTTTGACTTCCTATGGGTACTGGTCATAAGGGTACTGGTCGTAATGGTACTGGTGTGTTTTAATGATTTTATTTAGGCAAAGTTTGGTTTTTAAGGCATTCATTAGTAATTTTTTAGAGTTGATGTTAGCGGGATTTAGTAAATATTCAAGTGAATTTCAATCATCTTTGTGAATTTCATGTTAATTGGAAGAATATTTAAAAATGTAAGGTTATATTGTTAATTCTAAGATAATTTAATTAATTTCTTGGTAATTTGCTATAATTTATTGACATGTTTTTTTTAATTTTAAATAAAAATTATTTTTAATGACAGTTAGGTTAATAATTAGAGTTTTTACAATAATCAAGTGATAGGATAAATTTTGATGATGACTTTGTAATGATATTAAATTTGACTTAATAATTTTTTCATATATTTTCTAAGAATATTTCCATTGATGAACTTTTGAATATTGAAAATCTAAAGTTCAAACCAGCTAATTTTATCATGATGATAAATGTAAAATCTATTTGAAAATTATTGTAAAATATACTGAAATTTGTGATTTAGTTTGAAAGATATATCGGGTTATAATTACTATAATTGGGTAAATTGATGAAGAATTATGATCAATCAATGAGAAATTATCATCTCTAGTTAGTTATTTGATGATAAATGGTGTTAAATATTTTGTTGATTTGTAGGAAATATTAACATTTAAATGAATTGTGATCTTTTAGTGGCCTTTTATTATATATATATATATATATATATATATATATATATATATATATATATATATATATATATACTAAATTATTTCAATGAAAGAAGTTTGGTGTCTGTGACAGTTAAATGAAATTCATATTTTTGAAGAATTTTCCATGGGTTTAAGAGAATCGATATATTAAAAGGGATACGACCTCAAGTGGGTGGAAAATTTGATGAAATTAAAGGATGAAGTAGGTTGGATGTGGTGGGAGATCTGTTAAGATTGGAATATTTGATCTTTTAAGAGGGATATAGTCGGTTAGGTATTAATGTTTAAAGGGTAAAATTATTTTGTGAGAGATCAGTTAATGTAGGAATCTATGGAATATTTAAATGGGTAATGTTGGTAAAATATCAATGTTTTATAAGGAAATTCAATACATTAGGGGAAATAGTCAGCTATGAATCAATAATAGTTCTTGTGTGAAATTATATCGTTTTATTAGGTTGTGATGAATGCATTGTAAATTAATTTATAATTTATTTCTTATTGATTGATCCTATGAAAATGAAATTGAAAGTTTCCAAGAGGCAAATATTTTAAAGGAAAAGCAGAAAGTTCCAATGCTTCTTCGTTTGAAAATAGAATTTTTCTCTGGATGGAAAAATGGAAAAAAAGTTTGACGATCTTCAGAGTAAGTTTGATTTGATTGTCAGTATTTTGAATGTTGCTAAATATAGTGATTTTAATAAGGCATCAAATAATTTAAATGTAACTTTCAATAATTCTAATTTAATTAATGATATTAAAGATGATAAACATAAAGATGATAAACTCACAGTGAATGTTGATAATAGGGTTTTACCGGTTCGAGGAAATGATTTGTCTAATAAATTTCGTGAATTATATGATGAAGCAGCTTTGACTTCTTTAAATATGGTTTCCGGTAAACTAAATAATTCTAATGAACCTATGAAAAAACAACAAAAGAAAATTAAAATTACTTCTAAATCGGGGAATTTATCAAATAAAGAAAATGATTATTTATGTAGAGTACTGTCAAAAAAGAGAGAAATAGCTTAATTAATAATATGTCCTGTTTTGCGAAATTATTAAAATTTGAAAGAATAAAATATAAATTTGATATTTTGAATAAAGAACTTTCTTTAATAAAAAAAGAGAATTTCCATTTATTAACTGATTTCCACCGCTTTTTTTATCGGAACTACAACATTTGCGTTGCAATGAAATTAAATCAAAATAATAAAATGAAATTTCGTTATTTTTGTTGGGTATTTTGTGCAAGTCGTTATTACTGTATGACTCCTTTGTTTTCTTTTCAAAATAAATAAACGACCCAAACAAAATTTTTATTTAGGACTGATACTGTTACACTTTAGTTACACTTTTTATTAATTCAACCACACTTGATACAACCTTTTTTGGTCTGCACTTTTCAATAGACTACTAATCTCACGCAGGGATAAATCTTCCAATGGGAGATGTCCCTTTCTGGTACGTTTGATTTAAATTATTCAATTGCTACTAACTTTAACGTTTTCTTTGTCTCTCTCGATTAACTTCTTGTTTTCTTTTTCTTCGACTAACTGGCAATTCTGTTAACTTGCCGGTCGCTTTTATACCCATTTTGTAATTGATTTTATTTTGTCCAATTAGTCTGGACCCAACTTTCCCCGGGCTTTCTCTTGTACCTCTAATTCGCAGTAAGGAAATTGCCCATCTCCTTTGATGGCTCGCTCCAACTTAATTTTAGTCGGCTAATTTAATTGCCTTTCCTAATTTGATTGATGATTCAGGTTCTCTCAAATCGCTCGGGTTTTCCATTGTCTCGGGTTTCCCATTAACTCGAGTTCTCCATTAGTTAATTAATTTTTGTTTTTTTGTAATTTATTCCTTCTATGGACCCCAAATTGATTTTATTTTATTATAGTTGAACTCGTCTCATTATTTAGCATCCGTCCAGACCAGTTTCCCCTGGAAAATATTCATTTTAAAATATTTTTTAATTAATATTTTGTACTTTAAAGATTTTATTGTGAATTTGTGTTTTTATTGATTTTTCACCTCATTTTTGTGCCTCTCTTATTGAACCCCAAAATAATGCTAAACCTAATGAAAATTCATATCCTAGTAATAATAAAATATTTGTTTGCAATATTATTAATACTCATAATTATAGTGTTAAATTCATCTCTGTTCCCTTAACAATAAAGAAATTTTTATCTTTTCTCTCTATCAATTAAGAATAATGTGCACAAGGGGTTTGCAATTAATAAAGTATTAGACTTTCTTAAACAGCAGAAACAATTACCGGACTTCCTTGTAAAATCAAAGATAAGATATGTCAATAGTGACTTTATGATGAGGAATCTTTCAAATTCTGATAGTCCTGATAGTCCTGATAGTTCTGATAATGAAATTTTAAGTACTGATTCAGTAAACTTAACAAAGTCTTAAATTAACAAACTTTATATTGACTTTCCTGAAATTAAAGAAATGTGTTTTATAGAAAACATTTCAAAAAATCCCGATAATTTGAATAATTTAATGAATCGTTTAAAATTAAATAAGAAAATTCCAAAAGAAATTTATTTTTCATAATAAATCTAAGAAAGAAGAACCTGTTTCAAAAAACGCTTCAGATATTATGTTTAACCTGGGATTAATTACTAATTACTTATTATAAGAGCTATGAGCTTATTATAAGCAAATATGTGATGTTGAATAAACTTTGTATCTATATTTTGTCTTAAATTGTTATTATTATTTTGATATGCTGTTAGTTGGTTGTAAGTACTTGATGTCTGTTTGTTGAATTATTATTAATGCTATTAGCAAAAATTTGCATTTAAATTTGTCTTTGAAAATTATTTCATAAAAATTTCTTTACTTTATTAAAATTCTCAGAGGTCATTGGTTTTTCGAAATATCTGACAAAAAATTTAAATTATTACACTAATTCACTTATTTTAAATTATAACTCTAATTTGCTTTAATTTAAAAATTTAAAATCTTTTACCTAATTTTATAATATCCTTAATTTACTTAATTACCAAATGTAGCCCTTGATTTACTTAATTACTAAATCTTCGCATGGCTATTGATTAATCAAAGATTTTGACCATACATTCTATGTACAAAAAATCCTGGGGCCATAAAATATCATGGCATTTTTAACGAGGATCGGATTTTGTATTGAAAATCCCTGAGATAAAAGATAGTCTGAAAAATGTGATGTAACTAAAATATTTGCATAACACAGATATTACTCCTCTGCAGCAATTTAAAAAAAATATTTTTAGGAGGATGTACCGGATGGTCGTGCTGCAATGGACCAATAATTTCCTACTTCAGTAAAACACACTTGGTTTTAATATACATTTAATTTTTGTATTATATTATTATATAAAAAAATATTACTCACAACAGTGAAAGAATCGAAAAAATGTGGTTAGAATTTATTTTTAAAACATTATATTCTATTATTTATCATATTACTAAATTTAATAAATTAATTTATTTGAATTATTACAATCTTCACTGTACTTTTACTTGAAAACGCTATTTTTTATTATTGTATAATTACATCAATCCACACTCTGAGGCATGACCAGACAATTCATATTTTGATTCTTTTTATCATTATTCTGTATTTTGTGAATCATCTTTTTCTCACGTTAGTTCATATTTAATAATGACAACTGTATTTTTGAACATTGTAAATAAAATACACAATAAAGCTTTTCTTTTAAAATTATTTCTAGTTTGTTTTTGCAGTTTAATTTGAAAAGAAAACATTAAATTGCGATTACTTTGTTTATATAGTCCATACCAGATGCTTGATTAGAAACAAAATTTTCCATTATTGTTTTTAAATAAACATGACTCGAATATTATTTATAAACGTATTTAGGACAACACTATTGGAAAAGTTATCTGAAAATCACCAAGAAATCTAATTTTCAGAATTTGAAGCAAATCTAAGTAAATCTAACATTAGTTAATTTGAAATAAATTAAATTAATTGTTTATTAAGCAAATATAAACAAATTATTAAATCTATAAATTTTTAAATTATAAAAATTTACTGATTTGTTTATAAATTATCAATGTTGAATAGTTATTCATCCCTCGTGTATGTAGGTAACCTGACGATGATAATGGTGCTATCGAATTATATTGTGTAAAAGATTTACGAATGGCAATTTTTATTAATAGTCTTTACCATGTTTATTTAAGTAATTGTTATCTGTTATATTATTTGAGTTAGCAAGGACAATCACACCAAAATGGGAAAAGGAAATTGAAGTTCAGAGAAAATCAAATTCAATTACAATGAGAGTTGAATTTTTACTCTTAACCTTCAATTTGTTAAACCTGTAAACTCGTAGCAAAGAGTCTTGTACATACCTTATTTGTAAAACCAACCAAAATATCATCTTGAAACCGGCCTCAAATTTTTAAAATTTTCTAAATTATTAATTTAAAATTTTATGAAAATTCCCAATAAAAACATTTACTATATTTAAATTGAAAATAATTCTTAAAATTGTTTTTTTACTTCTAACCGAATATGTAATGATAACTTTCATAGAAGAATAATAACTTTTATAAGGCAAATAATTACAAAGAAAGAAGAGAAGTAGTTAATTAAAGGAAAAGCAATAATAAAAAATAATGATAGTTTAAATCAGAGCTTCCCGACCTTCTTTATATCATGTCCCACCGGCCCTTCAATAATCAGTATTGCCAGTATGCAAAAATAATGGTCAATGAGATCGTTCTATGCACGTTCTTATATTTAGTCGTGAAAGACCATATTATATTTATATATATATATATATATATATATATATATATATATATGATATATATATATATATATATATATATATATATATATATATATATATATATATATATATATATATATATATATATATATATATATATATATATATATATATATATATATATATATATATATATATATATATATATATTATTATTATTATTTAAGAATTAAAAATAAACAAATACTTATAATTTAATTACCAGAATTTGCGATGTATAACATAACTTTAACCTTTCATAACTTTTTTTTCAGATGGAATAAAGTTTCATTAATGTTATTTAAACTATTTAATTTTTATTTAAAAAGAAAAATACAATTTTCAATTTAGTTTGTTACATTCTAGACACTAGTATAGACTAGAGACCTGCACGGGACAGTAAGACCTTTGCCCCATCCGGCGTTTAGTAAAACAATATAGCTCAATCATAAAGACCGTATTAGACGAAATCATATTTATCAAGAATTTTGTATAAGATTTTCAAGTCCATGTATCGAAATGCTGTCATTTTGAACTAATTAAAAATAAATTTATGTAAGCAAGGAAATTACTCATATAAATTTTATTTTAATTCATTTATCATTAAGCAAATAAAATTATATTAAAAATTCATAAAGAAAAAAAATTTCAAATGAAAATACCTAATTATTTTACTTTGAATAAAAAGCCTAAAAATAAATTTTGAAAGAAAATAATAATATTTCTCACTAAAAAATTATTTTTTAATGAAAAATTTCACGTAATTTTTAAAAAAACACTATTTCACAGGACCAAAGAATTTTGACGAATTTTTATTATTGTTTTAATTCATTTTCATTAGAAAATCTTGTTTTAATAACACGTGCAAAGAACTTTATTTCTGAATACTATAATTACTTATAATAAAATACTGGATGATTCATGCTAAATCACTTTTGACAATTTGAAAATATTTACGCTTTACAAAAATATGCAAAACAACAATTGACAGACAGTAAGGGTACTAAAGTTGAAGTTTGAGTAAAGTTTATCAAATTTGAATAAATTTTTATTATAATGAAATATTTTATAATTTTTTGTTTTATTATCAGTAAGTTTCCATATTATTTAATTTAATTTTATAATAATTATAATTATAATTATTATTATTATTATTATTATTATTATTATTATTATTATTATTATTATTATTATTATTATTATTATTTTTATTATTATTTAAAACAATAAAATAATAATTTAAGCCTTTTGCTGCAAATAATGTATTTAATGAAAATATCATTCTCCTAGGACTATCTTATAGTCGAAAATTTTTTCATTAAATACATTATTTGCAGCAAAAGGCTTAAATTATCATTTTATTGTTTTAAATAATAAATGCTGCTACCAAGAAATCATCATTTTATACTATTATTATTATTATTATTATTATTATTATTATTATTATTATTATTATTATTATTATTATTATTATTATTATTATTATTATTATTATTATTATTATTATTATTATTATTTTATTATTATCATCATTATTATTATTATTATTATTATTATTATTATTATTATTATTATTATTATGGTTGTTGTTATTAATATCATTCGTTCTATTGAAATAAATGTTTATTTTTCATACTTATTTGTATGATGTGTGTACAAAGTAAATATTCTATATATTTCGATTTTGAATATTAATAAAACAAAATCATTGATATGTTGACTATTTAAAAGGAAGTTTCTAAAGTTATTGTAGGTGAGATTATAACCCTTTCAGAACAATTCAATAAATACATTTTATTTGCTGCTAGAAAATATTGCGAATGAATACCATATTTGGTTTTTGTGGAATAAAATAGTTTATAATGCAGGTGGATGTGCAAATCAATAGATGATTTATAATTTGTCAGAAATTGTCTTTTTTAAATTATTAATAAGGCAATTTAGGGCAAATTGCAGTTGGATGAACTTCTAACGGATTTTGTGGAATGGAGATTAAAATTACATGAGAAAGTATTTTTGCTATTCATAATTCTTCTATGAATGTATGAAAGAGAAAGACGTTTTAACAGCATTCACTGATAAATATAAATGAAATAAAAATGAAATCGAGGCTAAATAAGTAAGTGTTTTTCTAAATATTCCTGGCCGGGAAAATGGTGGTTTGGTTCTTTGCAGAACAAACATTCATGTATTTCTTTTTCCAAAATATGATGAATTTGAATCCGTCTGTGTTTTTACAAGCTTTGATACTTTTGCGGTAATTTGACTATCGTCTAAGTTCTGGTAAGTTCAAAATGGGTGAGAATAATTCGCATATGGTGTCTGCTGCTTCAAATCTTGTCTTTAAATCATTGATAATATAATCCAATACTGGGTAAACCACGGAAATTCTGAAACCTTGCTCAGGTTCTATAGCGGTTTTTCTGTTTTCTCTAAATTGAGGTTGCACTCCCACTGCTTTAGCAATTAGTTTAAAGTCCATTCACCTCAAATTGGCTTTGAGTCCTGGTTTAGGGATATGTATCTTAGAATTAGGACGTTCTGTTCATTGTAAGAAATATCCGGTGTTGCATCTACTATTATTCGGTAGAAAATTCTAATTTTTGTAATTATTATTATATCTAATTAATTTAAACACAATTAAATGTGGTAATAGAATAATATTGTAGATAAAAGCCGAATAAATATATTGTCAAATTAATGGAGGAATTTAAAGTCTTTTTAAATATAAAATAATTTTTAATATTTTGTTAATAAATATTATTAATATTATTTTCTTATGAAAAGGTACATCATCAACTGAAACACCAATTCCAACAACATTACCAACAATCACAACAAGTCCTTCTCAATCTTCATCATTTCCATCAACATCCCCAAATTCATCCACAATCCGTTTACCGGGATTCTTCAATTTTGATATTCAGGCACAGATTGGTGAATATTCTGTCACTGCCAGCATGATAATATCATTTCTGAACCGATCATATATTCAACAATTTGACAATTTCTCATCAACAGAAACTGGAAACTTCCTCAATGAATATTACCAAAATATGAAGCCCGGCTTGCTATGGAATAAAACCCGAATGATCAATGTTGTCATTAATAAAGTGAAGTTTGTATCTTATACGTTGATTAAATAAGTTTACAGAAATATGATAAATTCAGGAATGGCAGCGTCATTGTTGATTGCAAATTTGATCTGGCCATCAGCTTGGTTATGGACAATGAAACCTTGAAGGTGGCCTTTACTAATGTAACATTTTCCGTTTATAATGACTCTGTAAATGTTAATAATTGTAAGTGATGACTTCATTTTAGGTTTCATATTTATAATGCGTTTCTCAATGTAGTTACAATTGTCCAAGGACCGACATTGATAAAACAAAGTAAGAATAAATTTATTTAAACTTTACATTTAAACATTCAAACCCCTTCCTATATAATATATCAGAAGTTTCCAATCGTTTTTAAGATAGTGTACCTATAAGTAGGTAAATGTTCCAAGATATTCAGATAATGCCTTTTTTGTCACTTGCTTTTTTATGTTTTGGAAAGAAAAACGCCTAGCCCTACCTGACAGATTATAAAGTTGCATAGAAAATAGACCAATATGCAGTTAAATCAAAATTATGTACTTATTGTTCATTTTAATTGATGTAAATATAACTGAATGTATTTTGCATTTGTCCTGTACTTTTGATTGTATGCCAATAAGAAAAATGTGTTTAGACAGAGTACATATCTTTCTTTTATAGCAGATATAATGTTGATATTTTATTTAATTCTTAAAACGAATCATTCTTTAGATAATTAAATATAAATGATATCTAGTATCATAAGTAAGTAGATAGTGACTGATCGCAGCATGACCATCCGGTGAACTCACTCCTTCCTCTTACTGCCGATTCTCTATTGCGATAGGGACCCACAATGTAGTTTCCATTTTTCGAATGAGTCACAGGCTTTTTTTTAAATTGCTGAAGGGAGCCACAGGGTATTTTAATGAAATCACACACAAAATCCAACTCTCCTTAAAAAGCCATTGTACCAAGTACTTACACCAACAAATATGTATTTACAATACGGTACTAACTACCAACGAACCAGTTACTTACAAAATAATACTCAACTTCGAAGTACCGACCTATATTCAATAAGTAATTCTAATTTTTATACACAAACAATCTGCTTAACCTTATAATTTGAATTAAAAAAAAATTGTAAAAACTAGTTAACAACCAATTAACATAAGAATAAGTTATCAATAACCAACCAACTAAATAATTGATAAATGATGTTAATCAAAGACAAATTATTTTAAACTTTTCTATTACAAGAAATAAATCAAATTAAAATTCATTATATTTTCAAGTATATGTGCAAATCTTAAATTGAAATTAAATAAAACGTGTTTATTAATTTGTCAAGTTATGAATAAATTAATTTATTAGATTTAATATACTTTCAGATCATTATATCACACTTTAAATTAATTAAATAAAGTTGTTATTTTTGGAATAAAATTGTCGTATAAAATGATCCTTATACAAAAATAACTTGATAAGTTGTTGAATTTTCTAAATATCTAACCAAGGACGCACGTACAAAATTCTCTGGAGACAAAATACAACCTCACTATAGTGTGATTTTGAAAGAAAATACCATATGTCCTTCTATATCATAGGCTCAGTTAACTAGAGCCGAATTTCATGTACTAAAAAGTCAAGAGACCTAAAATCCCTCCTTAGCATAGTGTGATTTTGAAAAAAGACCCTGTGGCTCCCTGCAGCAATAACAAATGCCATTACTCTTCTGCAGGCAATAGAAAATCGCATTACACCTCAACAACATAGGCTATTTTACCAAGTCGGATATTGTGTAGAAAAAATATCTTTATATATATTTTTATATTTTTATTGTCTCATCATAAATATATACACTCAATAATCACTTATAAACATATATGTTGAGTTTATCATCATATAATTCATTCTCTTTCTAGAGCCCATTACTGTAAATATAAGCGCACAGCCCGGCGAATATTCCGCCTCATTCAACTTGCTAATGACATTCGCAAATCGGCAATATATTCCACCTTTTGACAATGTGTTTTCACCCGAAACGGCGAATTTCTTCAATGAATATTACAGAAATATCAGTTCAGGTTTATTGTTGAATAGCATCCGAGTCGTCAGCGTTATTATTAACAAAATGAGGTTCGTGTATAACTATAATATTTACTATGAATTTATGAATGATAATTGTAGGAACGGAAGTGCAGTTATATATACGGATTATGTTCTGGAGGTCGCGATCAACGCTACAATGGACAATGAAACTTTGACAAGGACCTTCAACAATGTCACATATACAGCTTATAATGACACTGTAAATATTACTATGTGTAAGAGATAACATTATTACATAATTATATTGATAATATTTGTCTTCCAGTTACAATCTCGCAAGGTCCAACCCTAGTGATACAAAGTAGGCTTCTAATCCTTATTCATAATATTTTAAACTTCCTCATTTGGGGTTTCTGCGAAGTTTATTTTAGTATTATTCTATATTATTTAAACAAATAATACATAAACAACGCAATTTAAACAAATGTTTATTATTAATAATTATATTATCATTATAAATTATATTTTATCTGTATTACCAGTTCTAAGCCAACATATCAATCATTACCCTTTTATGTTTTCTTGCACTGCCAATATTTTATTTATAAATTAAATTGAATAATAATCTAGGAAAATACTTTAATATATTTATTGTCTCATCATAAATATTTGCACTCAATAATCACTTATAAACATTTATGATTAGTTTATCATTATACAATTCATACTCTTATTAGAGCCCATTATTATGAATATAAGGGCCCAGCCCGGCGAATATACCGCCTCATTCAACTTGCTAATGACATTCGCAAATCGGCAATATATTCCACCTTTTGACAATGTGTTTTCATCCGAAACGGCGAATTTCTTCAATGAATATTACAGAAATATCAGTTCAGGTTTATTGTTGAATAACATCCGAGTCGTTAGCGTTATCATTAACAAAATGAGGTTCGTGTATAACTGTAATATTTACTTTGAATTTATGAATGATAATTGTAGGAACGGAAGTGCAGTTATATATACGGATTATGTTCTGGAGGTCGCGATCAACGCTACAATGGACAATGAAACTTTGACAAGGACCTTCAACAATGTCACATATACAGCTTATAATGACACTGTAAATATAACTAATTGTAAGAAATTTTATAATATGCAATTTAATTATAATTTTTATATTTTAGTTATAATCCTGCAAGGTCCAACATTAATAAAGCCAAGTAAGCATATAATTTCTGTCCTCAATTTTATTGTAATATTTGCATTAATTGATATAAACAAAAAAAGTAAATGTTCACATTTTAAACAAATAATTTTAATCAATTTGAATAATTTAATAATAAATTATATATTTTAATAAAAATGGGAATTCATTCACATTATTATTGTAATATTTCTTTCTTCGCTGATTTCTCTATTAATTAATTGTAATAAATTCCTGACACCAATAAATAATTAATTACATTTTTCGTTGATTTTCTTTCCCATATATTCTGTCAATAATTTAAACGCTTACATTTTCTTTGAGTTTTATAATATCAAGTAGCTTTTATGATTTTCTAAGGTGGATTCATATGTTAAGGCTAAGTCTGTTGACATATAACCTGTTCATGTGCGACCTATTCGAATAGTACGCGCATGTGAGTTATTTGAGAAATTCCGGAAAAAAAATTAAATTTTAAAATGAAAATAAATGAAAAAAACATGTATAAAATCCTATATGAAGTATTTAAAATTTATATCTGAGTTCCGTTAGCATAAAGGGGCTCTTTAGTAAGTACTTAAGTCCTATTTGTCATAAGTCCTATTTCATCACAAATATTTTACTGTTTTATTATGTCGGAATTTTCGTTTACAATAAAAAAACTAGTAAAATTCTAATTACATTGCCAAATGAAAAGAAATCAGAGGTTAAAATCGAAAGAAGTTCTTATAAAACTTTTTTAATGAAATTTCTTTTGTCGTGTGATTATGTTTCTGTGTTTAAGTGTCCTGCAATTATTTGCACTTGATTGAATGTCTGCACAGCTCTTGGGTTTTCATTAAAGTTTTGGTTATTAGAACATAAATTTTTTTTTATTTTAGGTGATAAAATAAAAAATTATTACGTTACCTTAATTAGACAGATAATATCATAAACAAAATTTTAATTAATGAGTTTGTTCATGTTTCTTAATTGAATCCTATGGGACTCCCATTGGACATCAATTAATAATTATTGAATTCATTTTTAGCTTTTCTTACTTTTCCTCGAAAACTAATAATTTTTGTTTCAATTTTTAATTAATTTTACAGTTAAATTTTATTTCTGCACTCATTGACACAACTCCAACAATATGCTCTTTATAATGTATTTTATTCTTTATATGACATTATTTTTATTTATTAGATGGAACAACACCAACAACAACAACAACAATAACAACAACAACAACATATCTGATAACCTCAACACCGATCACATCCACAACAAGTATTTTATAATTTAATAATTTTTATTATAAAATATAATCAAATAATATGTTAAAGAAGGTTATCATTATCAAGCAGTCAATGAAACTAATAAAAAATATATTAATATTTTAGCTGCAGTCATGTCTTTCTTGACTAATTCAGTACATGGCTTGCTATCAATAATGAGAGTTTTCATGATAAATATGGGGTTTATATATGTGTCCACAATATTGCTTACACTAGTGTCATGTTTTCCAACCTTTCTATTGATGTGACCCTTTGCTAACTGTAAGATAATAAATTGATATTATACAGTTAATTAAACTAACATATTATGAAGTAATATGTCTATTTATTGTCCGCAATTTTCATTTGCAAATGGCAAAGAATTCAGTTCAATGAACATGATGGAGGAACTTCTCGAACGAATAGCTTTCGGGGATGAGGATTTTGGTGCTGTATTTTCTGAGGATGTTGGCGAAATATTTTGAGTTATTGTGCAATCACTTGTCGAAATCTGTTGAAACATGTAATCTGTCGAATCGGATATAAAATCCTACGGCAGCAATCCACCAAATAAATTTGATATTAGTTGGCCAAAAACACTATTAAAGTTATCAGGATCTCTTGGAGTCATAAAAAAGGAACCATCAGTTTCGAACCAACACCTCTCTACTTGACAATATAAATAATTTGGAAAACTTATTTGCGTACAGTTTGAATGTTTTCAGTGGTAAATAAAATATTTATTTATTTTAAAATATGTAATTTATTTTATTGGTCTAATACCAAAGCTAATGACAAAAGAAATATTTTATTTTTATGAATACTTTTGTTTCATTTGGAATTTCATTTATTTTTCATATACAAGTCTAATTCTTTCATATTTAACTCAAATTTGAAAAACTAAGTTTTTCAAGTGTTATTTATAAATATTTTATTTTATTGTCAAAATAACACTGCAAAAAGCCACTTTTCTAATGTCTAAAACTAAATGAAAACAAAATAAATATTAAAATGAATAAATTTCAAACTTTTTTCTGTTATTATTCGTGGATTTTTTATTAATAAATAATAATTATGGTGAAATAATATATTATTAATTATATTCCTTCAGCTATATCAATTGTGGAGGAACCTCTCAAAGAAAAGGAACATCCATACAGAATCAAAATGAAATGTACCTTTACAGATGAAGATTATGATGATGATTATAAAGATCATAATTCTTTCAAATTTAAAGAATATAAAGGAAGGCTCCATTTGAGATGGAAAAAGGCGCTCTTATTGAAAGCATTGAGATTGATAGAAATTATTCTCAACTCCCTAACGTAATACTCATTTATTATATTGTTAATTTATTAATAACAGGAGAGGAAGTGTTGCAGCTGACATGTCAATGGTTATGGCCGCCAATACAACCTTTTCAAGTCAAGAATTGATAAATTCAGTAACTCTAGCTGCTCAAGCCGCCTACAATAACAGTATAAAAATAGATTCTTGTAAGAAACATAATTTGTTAACCTTAATCATTCAAATCTAAACTGTGATCTAACTGGATCATAAAATATGTAAAATATCCCTTATATTATATATTTCAACAGATTTACTCTCATCGTCAGCTACAAACGAAAAAAATCGATTTTTTTCAAATAATTTATAATTAATTTAGTTTATAATTTTTTAATGTTTTTATAATTCTTTTCAAATAAACAATTAGAAATGTAAATGAGAGTGAAGCTGTCCAAATATGTAGTATAAGAGATGGTCTATGAATTTTATGCTTATCTAATCACGGTGACTATCAATAAAAGGTCAAGGCCGCCTTTATTGTTTAATTAAATCAATCTATCAATTAAATAATGTATTTTTGCTATTCCATTTCCAAACAAATTCAGACAGAAACTTTGTTCTTAAAGGCATTTCGAAATCTTTCCTATCTTTATCGTCGACTTCATTTCATTATTGAAAGATTCAAATTCTTGAGTATGCTCTCCACTTACAGCATCTACAAAGTTATATTTATGACACAGAATTGTGCTCAAATCTTAATCTTGCAACCACTATAAAACACATTTGTTCATCAGTATGAATCGTATAATTAGGAATTACGTGATCAGTGATAATAGGTAAAATAGTTGATGACTTCTTGTCAGGAATAGCCTGAGCCACACTTTTATCAGCAGATCCATTACGATGACTTTTACATTTGTAATTGATCAACCTGAACTACTGAACCAAACCCGCCTATTTTCATTTTTTTCATTAAATTTACTAACTTATCCAATACCTTTTTATAGGTTAACGTACTCTTCCTTATAGTCCTCAAAATTGATACCGTACTTTGGCCACCGCACCATTTTATAATCACTTTCAATATTTCTTTGCATCCTTGCCAACTTGCTCAATAAATAAACCTTTTCTTATACTTATTATTTTATATCTTTATGAACATCCTTCATTAATGAACCTCTATATTTTATCCATAAAGATAATCAACAAGTTCATTCTTGTTATTCTTCTATTTCTTCTAAATTTTCCATAAGGAATTAAAAAATTATTAATTAATTATTAAAATAATTTATGTAAATATTTGATGCTAAAATTAATATTTATTTAATATTTTAATTTTATTATTAAATTATTAGAGTTTTCTATGACACAAATTAAAACAAATATTTACATTTTTACAAAAACTAATACTTATTGCTTTAATTTAATTTATATTTATATTTCAGTAACAACTGATGCTCCAACAGCAGGTATTACATTTTTTATAATATTAAGTTATTAAAATATTTATTAAATCATTATTTTCACTTTTACAAAGCAAATAAAAAATTGTTTTAAAAATTCCATAATTTTATGAAACTCATAAATTAATAAAAAAAATAAGTAATGAAGAAAAAAATGTCTTGACTATGCTCACAAAGGTTACAAGGTGGTTTTAGTTGGAAATATGAATATCTTCAATCTTGGTCATTTTCGATACGTTTTAGTTTTAATAGGTGAATCAAGATCGGGACTGTGTCTATTTAATATTGGAATCAAATGTTGCATCACCATCTAGTACGTTTGTAAATTCATCAGGAAAACGTTGCCCTCAGAATAAAATTAATTCAAGCGAGAAAATAATATCAGAAATAATTGAGAATGTAACTGTGACGATCAAACAAGAGTTTAATTGAATTTTATAATTGAATTTTTCATTTAAAAATGGATTTCAAACCAGGAAGATATAAAGATATGCATTTTTGTTTTGTATATACTCTCGATTATCTTGAAAAACGCACATCCAGACAGTGTAACAAAACACTCAGTACCAAGATGTCCAAATGATTGAGAGTGTACAGTATTTGTTTTTATTTATCTTTACATTTTACTATTTTTCAATATTTCATCTTTTTAGCTCCGACGTGGATAGCCGCTGCTGTCCTTGTTCCAATTGTGGTGCTCGTTGGAATAATTATAGCTGTCACTGTAAATTCTTTCAACGTTCTCTTTAAACAATAATTTATTTCCAGGTGGTTTACAAAAGGAGTAAAAATAAGGATGTCGCAAGATTTCAAACATTCAATAATTCTCAATTTTCGGAAATCGAAAATATCCGAATGGAAAGGTCATGGGACGCCGACATTGGGAAAGCTTAATCGGATTATTAAGCACTGGGCCCATCACATTATTGGACTTACAATTAAAATTTTTTAATTAATATATTTGCTGCAGGTCTTTTCAATTTTTTATTAATATTTGTGTTTTTGTGTTATTATTTGTGTTATTATATGTGTTGTTATTATTATTATTATTATTATTATTATTATTATTATTATTATTATTATTATTATTATTATTATTATTATTATTATTATTATTATTATTATTATTATTATTATTATTATTATTATTATTATTATTATTATTATAATTATTATTATTAATTAGGTTATTGTTTTGGAGGTTTTCACCGGTTTGCATTGCCTGGTTTCCATTTGTTAAGGTGATAACAATAGAACCTGGAAAAGTTAAGATTATATGTTATGTTGAAAATTTATATTTGTGTGATTGAAAAGTTATTGAAATTTTTTTAAAAATAATTAACTTTAAAAAAAATAAAAATTGTTTAAATATTCATAGTCAATTTAATTCGTTGTTATTTGGATATACTAATTTTTAATTATTTTTGAATGCTAAAATCAATTGCTAAAATTAGTATTGGCGCTCTGTGTATATTGTTTGAAGTTCTGGAAAATCCAGCCAAATTTTCTTCATAATTTAAATTTAAAGTTACATTCGAATGTCGTGAAAGTTTAGAAGAAGATTTGGAATGGAACTTAATTTATTTCAGCAGTGCTTATTATGTAAATTAAGATCAAGTCTCTGATTCAGTAATAGTTGGAACAATTCCTGTTGGTCGTCATGATTTTGTTCTTGATATTAATGCTCCGGATCCACAAAATTCCCTGTTGATGATAGTGGCGGTATAACTGTGGTTTTACTGAAAACATTTCATAAAGATCAACAATTAGTTTGAATCGGTTATTTTGTCAGCTTGGAAGAATTAGAAGAAGACGATCGAATTATTTTCAGTTAGCATATGGATTTCTGTTTCTCAAATTCTTCATTTTTCACAGTCACTGATACCGGCGATTCAAATTTTACAACATCTTCCAAATCTCTAGTGGCTACAAATGATACAATTCGGAAAACATTTAAACCAAAAGAAACTTATTTTTCTCTAAACATTCTTTCAAATTTCAAAGATTATGACAATCAGATAATGTTTGATTCCTTTTATTTCCTCTATCTTTCTCATTTTTAATTTTTTTTTACTTCCGTTTTCTTTTCTGAGTTCCCACGGATCGTCCCGTTTGTCATGGTGATCCTCCGCCCAGGTAATTTAATTTATTTCTTTATAAATTGTTATTTAGATATCCTCAACATTTATAATAATTAAAATATAAAAATAATGCATAGTTGTTGTAACATCTTTATTATAGAATATTATTATTTATTTAATAATATTTAGTTCATTATTATTTCTAAATAAAATAATGAATTATCCATTAATATATATAAAAGCTCGAAACTAGCCTACTATTCGGATGTGCACTAGGTATCACAAAGTTTGTACTGTTTATATTGTTCACGTGTTAGACATCCGTAAAAAAAATTTACACCATTACTTTATAAGTTAAAAATGCTAAAGGTAATCGTATGCACTTGTAAAGAGTTTGGTGAATTATTAGTTTATGTCTCGCGTCTGTGTGCGTTTTTTACTTTGGCATTGGATTGATTTGTGTGCGCACACAGACGCGGGCGGTTGTCGAGTTTAATAATCGAGTTTGGAGATCTGTGGTTTTTTGGATTTTTTATTTGGTTTAAAAATCTTGGATTTTGGACGTTTGTTTTAAAAAGGATTTTTTTTATGAGTTGTTTAAATTTGGTAGGTTTTGTGATTGTTTTGAAAATAAATTTTTGTAAATATGTTTAACGGCTACGATTAATAGAGATAATTACTATTATCATAAATGCAACAGGGACGTTCACATATCTCAGGAGTAATTAGCCATTAAACATATTTACAAAAAATTATTTTCAAAACAATCACAAAACCTACCAAATTTAAACAACTCATAAAAAAATCTTTTTTAAAACAAACGTCCAAAATCCAAGATTTTTAAAATGTGTGATGTGCAATGATGGATTTATTGAAAGAATTGAATCTGATAACTCAATGGAAAGTGATGATGGTGCCTTGAATGTTTTTCATATTATTCGTCATATTCCTGGTGGAAGTACTACAAACAAAACTGATGGTTCCTTTTTTATTACTCCAAGAGATCCTGATAACAGAAATAGTGATTTTGGCCAACTAATATCAAATTTATTTGGTGGATTGCTACCTCTAGATTTTAGATCAGATTTTTCAGAATACATATTTTCAGATCAAAGTTTCGACAATTTTGTAACGAGAATGATGAAACAATTTGAACAGAGTGGTCCTCCACCAGCAAATGAGGCAGATATTGAGAAATTGCAAATCAAGAAAATCACCGCAGCTAATGATACAGGTTCCATTTGTCTGTCAGATTATGAAGTGGCCGATGAAACGCGGATGATTATAATAATAACCAAGCATTGCCCTTTGCTACTAAATCTAAAATGTAATTGATATAAGTGATAATAAACTTTGCAATCATCAAAATACAAGACAATAATTATTGTGACTTTTGTTGAAACTGACATTAATATTTTGCATATTTATGAACAATTTTATACAATTTTATACAAACCTATTTATTTATAGTATTTATCTACTAATTATAATTTAATTAACTGAAATAAATAAATTTTTAATTAGAATTTTATTTTATTATTTTTTATGGTGGATTATATAAGGTGGATTATAATATAAGTTGCACAAAGATGCATCTCGCACAGACAGAGTACAAAATTAATTAAGAATTTGAATACCTCATTAAAACAATATAAATATTTAAATAAATATTTTATTTTGTTTATAGTTATAGACGGAACATTAAATATACCGACTATTATTTATTTATCAGTGCCATGGTATGTTAATATCATTTGTATAAAATCTATTAAAGGTTTTACCAAGTTGATAAGTTAGTGCACTAAAAGCACAATTAAATCTTTCTATATAACTGAAGAATTTCAGATTTACGTCACTACTAAAAATAAATTCTATTTGAAAAAATTAATAATAAAATGCAATAAAGGGGGGGGGGGTTGACTTTGTACACAATGCAATACAGCTGAGTAAATTAGATTAATTAGTTATTTGAAAATTTGTGTTAATGCCAAAGATCTTTTAACAGGGAAAAGGAGTAAATAAATTTATATTATTTGCAAATCCTTAGGCAATTATTTTATTAATTAAGTGAGGGAGGAATCTTGGCCAGCCGACAGGATTTATTATTTCCAAACCGCAATTTAATTATTAATGTAGAGCTATTAATTTATGTATCAAGCGCGCATTTCCTGAACGTTTCCGTCATAATCCGAAGATTAATATCAAAATGGAAATAATGGACACCTGGGAAAATATTAAAGTAAAACAAATAAACATAATCATTCATTTGATTCTGTCCAATTTTATTAATTATAAATTAATTAAATTTAAAATATTTGTAATTTAATTTTTTCATATCAGAAAATGATTTTGAAAACCAGATAAAATTTTTTATATAGCTTAGTAAATAAAGCAATCAATTAAAATGTTTTTATAATAAAGATATAAAAGGTTAAGTTTAACCAATTTTTTATAATAATGAATTGTTTTATGATTTTTTTGGTTCTCATTAGTAAGTGTAAATATTATATTTAATAATAATAATAATAATAATAATAATAATAATAATGATATAAATAATAATAATGAAAATAATAATAATAATAATAATAATAATAATAATAATAATAATATTAAAAATAATATTATATGATAGGTTCGCTGATTATAAGAGTATGTTACAGCTCCCAGAGGGTCCTACCAAAATAGTCGAATATGCACCAACTGCTAACGTGATCATTTTATTCATTAATCGTCCATATGTTCCCGCTTATGATAATTTGTCTTCACCAGAAACTGTCAATATTTCAATAGAAATTAATGATAAAATAAAGGTGCAATTAAATATTCAAGAACTAACACTCATTAATATTATAATAAATAAACTCATGTTATTTTTTTATTGTACCCTATGAAACTTTAGTTGGTGATTTTGTTAGAAATGACAGTTCATTTATTGCTGACTTCAAATAATAATTATTTTACGTTATTAAAAAATAGTCTCTACGACAAAACCGTATAGAACCTGAAAAAACGTTTGAATTTGCGGCTATGCAATTCGGCTTCTTGGCTTATTACATATATATCTAAACCAACGTTTAAAAGGACTTGTGAAATTGACAATGACTGATGCATCAAGTTTACAATTAATAACTTCAAGGAAAAATGAATCAATGTCCCAAGCAACAATATTAATTTCGTAGTTGAATTCGTTACGATATTTTTGTAACTCTTCATACTCTAGCTGATACATTCTAAATTTCGATAGATCAAGTACAGATTGTCCAATGTAGCTTGGTCTATCTAAACAAATAGTTTCCTAATTTAGCAAGACTGAAACTAATAATAATAATAATAATAATAATAATAATAATAATAATAATAATAATAAAATAATAATAATAGTAATAATAATAATAATAATAATAATAATAATAATAATAATAATAATAATAATAATAATAATAATAATAATAATAATGATAATAATAATAATAATAATAATAATAATAATAATAATAATAATAATAATGCAAAGTATGTGCAATAATTTTATTATGTCTTTGTTAATTAAGTCAACTGTACGGTCAAAATAAGTTTTTAAAATATATTTAAATTTTAAAATACTGCAGCGTATTAAATTTTTTCTTTGTGACGTCATCGGTTACGTAATAGTTCTTTGTTCCCGGGTGCACACATTACCTTACTCATTCTCAACAAAGAAAAGGCAATACTGTTTCACTAGAATGCCGTTCGGAATCGCTGCAGCACCAGGTATGTTCTAGGAAATGATGACAAAGGTAATAGGCAAAATAAATGGAGCAATGGTATATTTGGATGACATTATGATTTATTCGAATAGTAGAGAAAAACATTATACTATACTCAGTGAAATATTAAAAGTGATCGATGAAGCAGGACTAAAGATTAACCCAGAAAAGTGTCAAATTATAAAGAAAGAAATCAGATTCTTAGGACACATAATCAGTAAAGAAGGAGTAAAAACCGATCCTTCTAAGATTCAGGCTATACAAAAGTTTGGAAAGCCAAGTTGCGTAAAGAAACTTCGAAAATTTCTAGGCATTTGCAATTATTATAGAAGATTCATCAGTGAGTATGCAAAGAAAGCAAGGATGTTAGAACAATTATGTAGCGGTACGAGTAACAAAAAACTGCAATGGACGGAAGGAACGAATAAGGTATTCGAGGAATTGAAGTTAGCACAACGGCACCGATCCTATGCTTTCCAGATCTGAGAAAAGAGTTCATTTTAGATACTGATGCCAGTTTTGATACCATTAGAGCAGTGCTTTCACAAAAAGATAAAGATGGAAGCGAGAGAGTAATTGCGTATGGATCACACTCGATGACGAGCCATGAAAAATGGTATTGCACTACAAGGAAGGAACTATTGGCGGTATACTATTTTTGTATTCATTTTAAACACTATCTCTATGGAAGAAGATTCACGCTAAGGACAGACCACAAGGCGATCACGTTTATGATGACAGCCAAGAAGCCAATTATTTCACAATTCTAAACCTGGGTCAATTATTTGAGCAGTTTAGATATAATCGTTGAATATAGAAAGGGTGTTAATCACCAAAATGCAGACATGGTGTCGAGAACTAAATGTGAAACGTGTGTTCAATGTCAAATGGCTCACGAAGAAGCTAAGAAAGGAAAGATAAAAATTAGATTACTAGACTCGATCGGAGAAGAAGTTAGAAGCACCAATCAACAAATAAATTTGGAAGAAGAATTACGAAAGAAACAATGATACCTGAAAACGAGATACAAGAAACCATAAAGGAAATACATAGACTATTGTGTCATGCTGGAGTCGAGAAGATAGCTGATTATATGAAAGATAGATATATTCGGAAAAACATGTGGAGTCAGATTCAGGAAACTATTCGAAGTTGTGAGACTTGTCAAAAAACCAAGGCTATAACAATTACAACGAAGGAACCAGTAAAAAAACTAGGATCAACCAAAATGTTCGAAATCGTGGATATATGTGGACCAATGCAAGAAACAAAAGGACTTAAGAAGTATATATTTGGTATAATAGGCAAGTATAGTAAGTATCAAGTTTTGACAGCTATAACAAGACAAGACGAGGAAACAATAAAGAAAACGATTTTAGAAAAATGGATTTTAAGATTTAGGTGCCCAAAGGAGATAAGAGTTGATTGTGGGAAGGCGTTTGAGTCAGGAATGTTGAGAGAATTCACAAAGAAACTTGATATTAAGATATATTTTTTGAGTCCACATCATCACCAAACAAATGGGCAGATAGAAAGGCAATTCAGGACTATACGAGAGCTGATAAATGCTACTTTACGAGACAGAAGGAAGACGGATTGGGCAGAGATATTACCAGAAGTCGAATTTGAAGGACCATATAAAGTGATCGAGAAAGTACATGACAGACGATATATCTTAAGAAACAAGAATGGTAAAAAGATTGAAAGAAATGTGGAAAAACTTAAAATTTTCTTAAGGAGGACGATATGAAGAAGTTGAAAGATTCTTAAAGATTAATTATACATTTTGTTAAAATTAAAAATATATTTTTATTGAAAAATATTTTTAAAAGAAAGAATTTATCATTTTTAAAAAATATTTTTAGAAAAACTGAAATTTGTTTAAATAAGAAAAATAAGAAGAGACAAGATTTTGAGTATATTAATATTTATTAAATAAAATTTATGGAATTATTTAGTGATTTATAAACGGATGAGAATCCTAATATGTATATTTATGAACAATTTTACACAAACTTATGTATTTATTGTATTTATCTACTAATTATAAATTAATTTAGCTGAAATAAATAAATTTTTAATTAGAATTTTATTTTATTATTTTTTATGGTGGATTATATAAGGTGGATTATAATATAAGTTGCACAAAGATGCATCTCGCACAGACAGAGTACAAAATTAATTAAGAATTTGAATACCTCATTAAAACAATATAAATATTTAAATAAATATTTTATTTTGTTTATAGTTATAGACGGAACATTAAATATACCGACTATTATTTATTTATCAGTGCCATGGTATGTTAATATCATTTGTATAAAATCTATTAAAGGTTTTACCAAGTTGATAAGTTAGTGCACTAAAAGCACAATTAAATCTTTCTATATAACTGAAGAATTTCAGATTTACGTCACTACTAAAAATAAATTCTATTTGAAAAAATTAATAATAAAATGCAATAAAGGGGGGGGTTGACTTTGTACACAATGCAATACAGCTGAGTAAATTAGATTAATTAGTTATTTGAAAATTTGTGTTAATGCCAAAGATCTTTTAACAGGGAAAAGGAGTAAATAAATTTATATTATTTGCAAATCCTTAGGCAATTATTTTATTAATTAAGTGAGGGAGGAATCTTGGCCAGCCGACAGGATTTATTATTTCCTATCGCAATTTAATTATTAATGTAGAGCTATTAATTTATGTATCAAGCGCGCATTTCCTGAACGTTTCCGTCATAATCCGAAGATTAATATCAAAATGGAAATAATGGACACCTGGGAAAATATTAAAGTAAAACAAATAAACATAATCATTCATTTGATTCTGTCCAATTTTATTAATTATAAATTAATTAAATTTAAAATATTTGTAATTACACAAACACAATAGATTTAATTTTTTCATATCAGAAAATGATTTTGAAAACCAGATAAAATTTTTTTATATAGCTTACTAAATAAAGCAATCAATTAAAAATGTTTTTAAAATAAAGATATAAAAGGTTAAGTCTAACCAATTTCTTATAATAATGAATTGTTTTATGATTTTTTTGGTTCTCATTAGTAAGTGTAAATATTATATTTAATAATAATAATAATAATAATAATAATAATAATAATAATAATAATAATAATAATAATAATAATAATAATAATAATAATAATAATAATAATAATAATAATAATAATAATAATAATAATAATAATAATAATAATAATAATAATAATAATAATAATAATAATAATAATAATAATAATAATAATAATATATTATAGGTTGGCTGACTATACGATTAAGTGGACAACCCCCAGAGGGTCCTCCCCAAATAGGCGAATATGTACCAACTGCTAACGTGATCATTTTATTCATTAATCGTCCATATGTTCCCGCTTATGATAATTTGTCTTCACCAGAAACTGCCAATATTTCAATAGAAATTAATGATAAAATAAAGATGCAATTATTAATTCAAGATCTGAGACTCATTAATATCACAATAAATAAACTCATGTTATTTTTTTATTATACCCTATGAGACTTAAGTTGGTGATTTTGTTAGAAATGACAGTTCACTTATTGCTGACTTCAAATTAGATCTAGCACTCGCCTCACGCATTGACAATGGAGAGCTGGTGTCGAAAATTTCTACTGCGCTAGATTCAGGATTTCCCAATGCCATAACAATTAAGAATAGTAAGAATCCACTTAAAGGTCTATTAACAATTATTATATATTTTCTTATTTAGTTACGATTACGGAAATACCAACGCCGGGACCAACCACAATAAGTAAATAATTTATATTTATTTGATAATTATCCCGTTACGTGACGTTATGGCGCCGGAGCTTTGATGGGCGATTCATAAATTTAAGAGGATAGTTGAAATTTATCAATTATCATCAATTACCTCAGAGAAATATTTTGTTTTATTTTTTAAAGCCGTCTCCAAAATGACGAGCGCAAAAACTTCCTGCCTCAAGATTTTTGATATAAAAAAATATTCACTTATAAAATTATTCACGTTATAAAAAATGAATAATTATTTCAAATCTAATTTAATTGTTATTTCTAAGGAAAATAGGAAAGGGAAGAATATATTTAAATTATAATTTATTAATTTTCAATATCATTTGTATAAATTCATTCGTTTATGATAACGCTGATCCAATTGCTTCAAAGCTTTTGTCTGTGTCTATTATAAATTTGTGCTGGTCACAATTATTTTTGTAAAAATTATTTTTCGTAAATATTACTAGCTGTAAAAGAAGTTCCAATAAAATTTGTAAATATTTATATATTAAATTAAATTAAAATAATATATATATATATATATATTCCGCTCAATTAAATTTCTAATATTCAAAGAACCGAGATATTTGCAATTTTGACAATGAAATAAATATTAACTACCGTATATACTCGTGTATAAGCCGATCCGTATATAAGCCGAAGTGAGTTTTTATAGTCAATTTTTTGTCCAAAATCAAGTACCCGTAAATAAGCCGAGGTAAAAAAAATAGCTAAAATCTGACGAATTATTTAAATAATCACAAAATCTTGTTTTTGACATGTTAGCTTAAAAAATTAGCTTAAAAAATTGCCCAAAATTTCTCGGCTTATATACGGTATTCTTTTTTAATTTATTTTACTATAATATAAACGAAATATATATATATATATATATATATATATATATATATATATATATATATATATATATATATATATATATATATATATATATATATATATATATATATATATATATATATATATATATATAATTAGACAAACCCAAACATTAATTTTAAGATATATTCTGACAGTTTTCGTGACATCTTTAGGCAGGATAAAATATCTATAGTTAGTTTAATTCATTTTATTTACTTATTTCGCGAATAATTTTGCAATCATTATCTAGCTTATCTAAATATTTTCTCACAAAAAGATCATTTCGATGAAAAAACGAAGACCTAGAAGTTCAAAATATAAGAGATTTACTTTCTCTCTATTTTGTCACCTCTTTTCCTGTTTTCCACTAGTTTTAAATATGCCTGTTTAGAATTTAAATCTATTAGTTCAAACACCCTAAGCTTCCTCCTTATATTGCCATTTTTTTGTAATGTTTCAATTTGAACCATTTATTTGTACAATAGAGTTTTTGCCACCAGATTGTAACATATTTGGATTAATTTCCAAAAATATAAACTCTTAAGCTTTTTATATCCCTATGTTGTCCTTCTTAAGCCTATCCTAAAATGCCTGACATAAAATTTCTCATTATTCATCCAAAACGTCCAGATCTACATCTCCAAAAAAATCGATCTGTTGTCTTAGTTTGATTTCGTTTCTCAATTTTTCTTTTTTTGATTTTTACATATTTGACTTTTAAATTTTAAATTTTATTTCTGTTCTTCTTTGTAAAACTCCGCAATATGCTCACTAAATTATATTTTATTCTTTACTGATAATATTTTTTATATGAAACAGCACCAACAACATCAACAACACCAACAACAACAACAACAACACCAACAACAATAACAGAAACAACAACAACAGCAACAGCATCAACAACGCAAACAACAACAGCAACAGCATCAACAACGCAAACAACAACAACAACACCAATAACATATCCAACAACCTCAACAACAACCATATCCACAACAAGTATTTTATAATTTAATAATTTTACTATAAAACATACTCAAATAATATGGTAATGAAGGTTGTCTTTATGAAACAACAAATTTGAATCTAAAAATATGTTACCTGCCGTCAGATACGTCTTGGGTAATTCAGTGCATATCATGCTATCATAATCGACAATTTACGTGTAAAAATATCTATAGTTAGTTTAATTCATTTTATTTACTTATTTCGCGAATAATTTTGCAATCATTATCTAGCTTATCTAAATATTTTCTCACAAAAAGATCTTTTCGATGAAAAAACGAAGACCTAGAAGTTCAAAATATAAGAGATTTACTTTCTCTCTATTTTGTCACCTCTTTTCCTGTTTTCCACTAGTTTTAAATATGCCTGTTTAGAATTTAAATCTATTAGTTCAAACACCCTAAGCTTCCTCCTTATATTGCCATTTTTTGTAATGTTTCAATTTGAACCATTTATTTGTACAATAGAAGTTTTTGCCACCAGATTGTAACATGTTTGGATTAATTTCCAAAAATATAAACTCTTAAGCTTTTTATACCCCTATGTTATCCTTCTTAAGCCTATCCTAAAATGCCTGACATAAAATTTCTCATTATTCATCCAAAACGTCCAGATCTACATCTCCAAAAAAATTGATTTGTTGTCTTAGTTTACATAATTTCATAAGGTAGTGACAAACTGAACAAGAAAGGGTTTTGCGTGAAATTTATTTTTCAATGCATTATTAATTCATTAAATTCATTTACAATGCTATACAAGTCTAGTTAATCCATGGCCATTTTAAATTGTTATAATTATTGTAATTATTATTATATCTAATTAATTTAAACACAATTAAATGTGGTAATAGAATAATATTGTAGATAATAGCCGAATAAATATATTGTCAAATTAGTGGAGGAAATTAAAGTCTCTTTAAATATAAAATAATTTTTAATATTTGTTAATAAATATTATTAATATTATTTTCTTATGAAAAGGTACATCATCAACTGAAACACCAATTCCAACAACATTACCAACAATCACAACAAGTCCTTCTCAATCTTCATCATATCCATCAACATCCCCAAATTCATCCACAATCCGTTTACCGGGATTCTTCAATTTTGATATTCAGGCACAGATTGGTGAATATTCTGTCACTGCCAGCATGATAATATCATTTCTGAACCGATCATATATTCAACAATTTGACAATTTCTCATCAACAGAAACTGGAAACTTCCTCAATGAATATTACCAAAATATGAAGCCCGGCTTGCTATGGAATAAAACTCGAATGATCAATGTTGTCATTAATAACGTGAAGTTTGCATCTTATACGTTAGATTAAATAAGTTTACGGAAATGATAAATTCAGGAATGGCAGCGTCATTGTTGATTGCAAATTTGATCTGGCCATCAGCTTGGTTATGGACAATGAAACCTTGAAGGTGGCCTTTACTAATGTAACATTTTCCGTTTATAATGACACTGTAAATGTTAATAATTGTAAGTGATGACTTCATTTTAGGGTTCATATTAATGATGTATTTCTCAATGTAGTTACAATTGTCCAAGGACCGACATTGATAAAACAAAGTAAGAATAAATTTATTTAAACTTTACATTTAAACATTCAAACCCCTTCCTATATAATATATCAGAAGTTTCCAATCGTTTTTAAGATAGTGTACCTATAAGTAGGTAAATGTTCCAAGATATTCAGATAATGCCCTTTTTGTCACTTGTTTTTTAATGTTTAGGGAAGGAAAAACGCCTAGCCCTACCACAGTAAAGTTACCCTAAATTATCGACTAGTGATTTAAAAGGTTCCTATGTAAATAAACATGAAATATAAACCTTTATGTTGAACATGAATGATATCGACATTCACCTGACAGATTATAAAGTTGCATAGAAAATAGACCAATGTGCAATTAAATCAAAATTATGTACTTATTGTTCATTTTAATTGATGTAAATATAACTGAATGTATTTTGCATTTGTCCTGTACTTTTGACTGTATGCCATTAGGAAATATGTGTTTATTCACCTGACAATTGATCGAAAATATTTATGCTGTTTTAATCTTAGTTATTTTATTTCTAATATGAATAAATAATTAAACAATTAAATATCACTGATATCTAGTCTCATAAAATTGTGAAAAAATTAGAAAAATAGAAATTAAATAGTATAATAATATTTTTATATTAATAGAGCCCATTACTGTAAATATAAGGGCACAGGCCCGGCGAATATTCCGCCTCATTCAACTTGCTAATGACATTCGCAAATCGGCAATATATTCCACCTTTTGACAATGTGTTTTCACCCGAAACGGCAAATTTCTTCAATGAATATTACAGAAATATCAGTTCAGGTTTATTGTTGAATAGCATCCGAGTCGTTAGCGTTATCATTAACAAAATGAGGTTCGTGTATAACTGTAATATTTACTATGAATTTATGAATGATAATTGTAGGAACGGTAAGTGCAGTTATATATACGGATTATGTTCTGGAGGTCGCGATCAACGCTACAATGGACAATGAAACTTTGACAAGGACCTTCAACAATGTCACATATACAGCTTATAATGACACTGTAAATATAACTAATTGTAAGAAATTTTATAATATGCAATTTAATTATAATTTTTATATTTTAGTTATAATCCTGCAAGGTCCAACATTAATAAAGCCAAGTAAGCATATAATTTCTGTCCTCAATTTTATTGTAATATTTGCATTAATTGATATAAACATGAAAAAGTAAAATTCCATTGTTGATTTTCCATGGGCGGCGTTTAGGTTAAATAAAGTTTTTCTTTTTAAAAACTTTAAAATAATTATTAAAATACTTTAAATAAACAGTTTTTTAAAGTTTGTGTAAAATGTATTTTTAGATATTTTATGTTAATTTTTGTTAATTTGTTTAAAACGTCTATCTACAGTATAATTGTAATTAATGAATTTAAATTATACCAATTTATTGTAAAAAAATTTAAAATAAACTTTTCTATGTCTCTACTCGAATTTCGGATTTTATTTTTCATCATTATTTACAATTCGTTTAATTCTGCAGCCAAAGCTTTCCAAGAAACTTCTCTAAATATGCATCGATGTTCCCATGTCAACAATTTTAGTCTCGTATATTTGCTGATGAAAGTTCTTTTTTATATCACAAGTTATATCACATACCTTAAAGAAAGATAATTAAATTACATCTACTGGCGAATTATGTTTTTATATTCTTTATTTTATCACAGGCTTGGCTAGTTGGATTTGGTTCACGTTTATTTTCCGTAATTCGATTTGAAAGTCTAATCCACAAACTCGATCCATGGCATTTCACGTTGCATATTAGAGATATTTGTGTGTTTTTGGAACCAGTATTTTGTGGCTTAACTGTCATTGCTATATTTTTATCGACTAATCAACCTATGCCCAAACTACATTACCTCTCGTTCATCTTCACAACATTTAAATGTTATACAATAATTTTAATCAATTAGAATAATTTAATAATAAATTATATATTTTAATAAAAATGGGAATTCATTCACATTATTATTGTAATATTTCTTTCTTCGTTGATTTCTCTATTAATTAATTGCAATAAATTCCTGACACCAATAAATAATTAATTACATTTTTCGTTGATTTTCTTTCCCATATATTCTGTCAAGAATATGAACGCTTACTTTTTCTTTGAGTTTTATAATATCAAGTAGCTTTTATGATTTTCTGAGGTTGATTTTTATTTACAGGCCCTCTAATATTGAAATAATGTAAAATTTTATTTTTTAATGTAGAATGATTAATTATTATTTGAAATATATTATTCAACCTATCAACGGTATATTTTGCTTAGCAAAAAGTTTTTGCTAGATAGTGTCAGAGGATATCGGAGTAGAGAGGAGTGAAACGAGTAAAGGTTACAGAGAAATCGCATTGCAAAGAGATGGATAAAATAAAGTCAGAACATTAAATATTACAATTCATTGTCTAAAAGCTCACCATTTGATAAATTTCGTTTCTCAATTTTTCTTTTTTTGATTTTTACATATTTGACTTTTAAATTTTAAATTTTATTTCTGTTCTTCATTGTAAAACTCCGCAATATGCTCACTAAATTATATTTTATTCTTTACTGATTATATTTTTTAGATGAAACAACACCAACAACAACATTAAGCAACAACAGCAACAAGCATCAACAACGCAAACAACAACAACAACACCAACAACATATCCAACAACCTCAACAACAACCATATCCACAACAAGTATTTTATAATTTAATAATTTTATTATAAAACATACTCAAATAATATGGTAATGAAGGTTGTCTTTATGAAACAACAAATTTGAATCTAAAAATATGTTACCTGCCGTCAGATACGTCTTGGGTAATTCAGTGCATATCATGCTATCATAATTGACAATTTACGTGTTAAAGATGTGATTTATAATTGTGTCCACAATATTGCTTACACTAGGGTCATGATTTTCAACCTTTCTATTGCTGTGACCCTTTGATAACTGTAAAAAAAAATGATATTTATTAAACTAACATATTGTGTAATAATGTTTTAAAATCGTACTTCAAGGACAGATGTTATTTATGACGTTTCACTGTTGTGTTAGCATGACGGTATGTATGTTTGTTTGAATGCATTCTGTATCAATAATTAATAAACCAATAAACATTTTTTTCAGAAACTTTCTTTCAGAATGAAGAGCCTTATAAAAACGTTTTGGATTTTTTTTCAGTATAAATTATGTACATCTGTCTCTTCTTAACAACAACATTCCAACAATAGAAATTTAGAGTAAGGTATGCTAAAGTCATGCTATTGTCAAAATAACACTGCAAAAAGCCAATTTGGGTTGCACAGGAAAACATTTTTCTAATGTCTAAAACTAAATGAAAACAAAATAAATATTAAAATGAATAAATTTAAAATTTTTTTCAATTATTATTGGTGGATTTTTTATTAATAAATAATAATTATGGTGAAATAATTTATTATTAATTATATTCCCTCAGCTATATCAATTGTGGAGGAACCTCTCAAAGAAAAGGAACATCCATACAGAATCAAAATGAAATGTACCTTTACAGATGAAGATTATGATGATGATTATAAAGATCATAATTCTTTCAAATTTAAAGAATATAAAGGAAGGCTCCATTTGAGATGGAAAAAGGCGCTCTTATTGAAAGCATTGAGATTGATAGAAATTATTCTCAACTCCCTAACGTAATACTCATTTATTATATTGTTAATTTATTAATAACAGGAGAGGAAGTGTTGCAGCTGACATGTCAATGGTTATGGCCGCCAATACAACCTTTTCAAATCAAGAATTGATAAATTCAGTAACTCTAGCTGCTCAAGCCACCTACGGTAACAGTATAAAACTAGATTCTTGTAAGAAACATAATTTGTTAACCTTTATCATTCAAATCTAAACTGTGATCTAACTGGATCATAAAATATGTAAAATATCCCTTATATTATATATTTCAACAGATTTACTCTCATCGTCAGCTACAAACGAAAAAAATCGATTTTTTTCAAATAATTTATAATTAATTTAGTTTATAATTTTTTAATTTTTTTATAATTCTTTTCAAATAAACAATTAGAAATGTAAATGAGAGTGAAGCTGTCCAAATATCTAATATAAGAGATGGTCTATGAATTTTATGCTTATCTAATCACGGGTGACTTTTAAAAATCGGGACTATCAATAAAAGGTCAAGGCCGCCTTTATTGTTTAATTAAATCAATCTATCAATTAAATAATGAATTTTTGCTATTCCATTTCCAAAAAAATTCAGACAGAAACTTTGGTCCTAAAGGCATTTCGAAATCTTTCCTATTTTTATCGTCGACTTCATTTCATTATTGAAAGATTCAAAATCTTGAGTATGCTCTCCACTTACAGCATCTACAAAGTTATATTTATGACACAGAATTGTGCTCAAATATTAATCTTGCAACCACTATAAAACACATTTGTTCATCAGTATGAATCGTATAATTAGGAATTACGTGATCAGTGATAATAGGTAAAATAGTTGATGACTTCTTGTCAGGAATAGCCTGAGCCACACTTTTATCAGCAGATCCATTACGATGACTTTTACATTTGTAATTGATCAACCTGAACTACTGAACCAAACCCGCCTATTTTCATTTTTTTCATTAAATTTACTAACTTATCCAATACCTTTTTATAGGTTAACGTACTCTTCCTTATAGTCCTCAAAATTGATACCGTACTTTGGCCACCGCACCATTTTATAATCACTTTCAATATTTCTTTGCATCCTTGCCAACTTGCTCAATAAATAAACCTTTTTTTATACTTATTCTTTTATATCTTTATGAACATCCTTCATTAACCACTTGCCGGGCGATTTATTTTTCATGTTTTCGGTCAAAAAAAACTATTTTTTTAAATCATTAATTACTAGTATATAATCAAAATATAACGTAAATATTTTTTTTTAATTTTCCGAGTTTGTATTCACTAATTTTTTCTATGAGTTTGCGCTCACATGTGATCGCTCGCCCGGCAAGTGGTTAATGAACCTCTATATTTTATCCATAAAAATAATCAACAAGTTCATTCTTTTTATTCTTCTATTTCTTCTAAATTTTCCACAAGGAATTAAAAAATTATTAATTAATTATTAAAATAATTTATGTAAATATTTGATGCTAAAATTAATATTTATTTAATATTTTAATTTTATTATTACATTATTAGAATTTTCTATGACACGAATTAAAACAAATATTTACATTTTTACAAAAACTAATATTTATTGCTTTATTTTTATTTATATTTATATTTCAGTAACAACTGATGCTCCAACAGCAGGTATTACATTTTTTATAATATTAAGTTATTAAAATATTTATTAAATCATTATTTTCACTTTTACAAAGCAAATAAAAAATTGTTTTAAAAATTCCATAATTTTATGAAACTCTTAAATTAATAAAAAAAATTAGTAATGAAGAAAAAAATGTCTTGGCTGTGCTCACAAAGGTTACAAGGTGGTTTTTAGGTGCAAATATGAACATCTTCAATCTTGGTCATTTTCGATACGTTTTAGTTTTAATAGGTAAATCAAGATCGGGCTTATCCGAAGTTTCTCCAAATGCTTGTGAAACACCTGAATAAAGAAATATGGAAATATTATCCTTCAATGACCGAGGAAATGATATGGAACTTGGTAAATTAAAACATTGAGAACAAATCTGCATCAAATAAGTTTCAGTCAAGCTGGTTAAAATTTGTAAATATGTGAATGGATTTTGTAAAATTTGCAGATTCTAGAAGGGAGATACTTGGATGGATATTAGTAAAGTTTTCTTGTATAATATCTTGAGTACTCTTTACCAACTATGATTGATTGTTGTGGGAGCTTTTGTAGTTTGATTTATTTGTGCTTGTAATTTCTCTATTATCAATGACCGCTTTAAAGCGAAAACATAATTCAAAAGTATGATAAACTGAAAGAAAATTGAGACCATGATTGTAATATTGTACGTTCAGACATGGAATTGTGTCAAGCTTCCAAAACATTTGGCGGGTTCTTTTGGAACTTATTAGAATGTTTCAACAGTTTTGTAATACACTGATTCTGATGAATCTTTAGCTCAACTTTCTGTTGAAAATTACATGTTTTACTGAAGGTTTTTGGTTTAATATTTGATTGACCTCCTAGGGGTTTAAGGTTTCAAATTTAAAGTATGAATGGCAACATTGTATATTTATATAACAACCTTTTCATTCATTTGGTTTTTACCATTAAAATTCATCCATGCGATTAATCGTAGTTTAATTTCTTTCAAACCTTTCAAAAGAGTAAAACCAATTCTGCATTCGGCAGTAGACTCTTGATTATCCTTCACTCGATTATTCGGACGTTTTGACGATTTAAAATTAAAAAATTAATAAATTTTATGTCTTAATGATAATAGGATGAGATTTTACCTATTAATGATTTGAAGGAAATGAACATGAAGGTTGTTGTCTATTTAATATTGGAATCAAATGTTGCATTACCATCTAGTGCATTACCATCTAAACGTTGCCCTCATAATAAAAATAATTCAAGCAAGGAAATAATATCAGAAATAATTGAGAATGAAACTTTGACGATCAAACAAGAATGTTCCTAAATTTTTTAGCTTTCAATGAAATTAAAGAATGGATTTCTGGTGAGGAAGATATAAAAAGTGAAGAAGATGAAGAAATTATAAAAATCTCTCGACCTCAACTGGTACCAAAAGATTGTGAAGATAAGGCAGAAGATGAATATATCAAATCTTGAAGCGGTTAGGGTGTTTGAAAAGGCAATTGAATATATTGAACAGCAAGATGATTACAATCCGCTAGATATGATACTTCTAAGAAATTACCGGGATTGTGTTTTTAAGAAATATAATTGGTCCAAAGTTCAAATGAAAGTAACAGAATTTATGAAGAAATAATTAAAAATTATTTTAATTGAATTTTCTAATTGTTAAAAACAAAATAATAGTTATTATATTTAATAATTTTGCATCCTTTATAAATTATAATATGCCATATTTTATGAAATACAAATTTCAAGTTTTGCTATTCTCTATTTGTTCAAGAAATATGCCTTTTTGTATTTAATATACTTATACTCTCAATTATCCTGAAAAAGGTCCAGCCAGACAGTAAAATAAAACGCTCAGTCCCAATGTATCTGGATAATCGAGAGTCTACTCAATTTGTTTTGATTTATTTATACAAATAGGTTTTAATATTTTTCAATATGTCATTTTTTTAGCTCCAGCGTGGATAGCCGCTGCTGTCCTTGTTCCAATTGTGGTGGTGGCTGTAATAATTATAGCAATTGCCCTAGTAAATTATTTCTACCTTCACTTATAAATAATAATTTCATTTCCAGGTGGTTCGCAGAAGGAGTAAAAATAAGAGTATCTTAAACTTTCAAACATTTGACAACTCACAATTTTTGGAAATCGAAAATATTCGAATGGAAAGATGGGACGCCATCAGTTGGGACGCCAACAGTGTGAAAGCTTATTCAGATTATTAAGGACTGGGCCCATCAAATTATTGGACTTACAATTATTTATTTCTTTTTCTATCATACTTTTGTTTTACTTCATTCTCATTACATTTGTTTGTATATTTTATTGTAAAATTTTGAATGTGAATAATTTTTTTAAACACAAATAATAAATTTAACAGTTAAACTATATTTTCTTTAACTTTCTATTTATTTTCATTTACAATTTTATTTATTTTTATTTAGTATTTTTCATTTTATTTATTTTCAGGTCAACTATGGTCAATGTAAAGAGTGCACAATGGTAAAGAGGTATTATGGCCTCAGGCTTTTTTGGACTATATTTCAGACTCTCAATACAAACGCAAGAATATTTGGTCTAAGTTATAGATAGCAATGTGCACTCCAGATCCTATAGAAATCCTGGACTCTCATATATATTTTTTGGACAAATAGGAGGGGTACCTTTTATTGACCTCCACCATAATTTTTTTATTTATTTCCACAACACCCCTCCCCCCATTTAATTTTTTAAAATTTTATTTTAATTATAGATTACATAATAACTATGTTTTTGTTTAAATCGTCAGTTACATCATCAATTTTAATTTTTCAGAAGAATTTCAAAGACTTGGCTTGAATTTAATGAGACTTATGACGTAATCATAGCAAACAAAATATCTTGTCGGATAAACTCCGAGTATACCTTTTGTTTGATATACATATTATAAGGTTTTAAAAATTCGAATGTTTTTAACTCTTTGAAGGTTATTGACCCACCATAAACCCTTGAGGGTCTAACCATCATACTCACTTGTCAAATACCTTTCGAATGAGCTATCAAATAATAAATTCAATGGGCGGAAACCCTGAAAATTTAAATTTTAAAAATATGACAATACTTGTATATTATACCTAATAATACACCACGTTAAAATGAAAATTAAGTAGATAATTTAAATATTTCAAAATTTCAACGAAACACATAAAATATAGATTACTAATTTTTATTCACAAAATATCTGCTTATTTTTCTTCATTGAATTGATGACAAGTTAACATTCAATTACCATAATACTAAATTAATAATAACCAACCAACTAAATTATTGATAAAATGAAATTAATCAAGGAAAAATTATTAAAGTTTTCTATTACAAGAAATAAATTGAATTTAAATGTGCAATCTAAATCAACCAGTCTTTGAATAAAACTTTTTAAACTGATTATTTGGTTTGTCAAGTCTTAAAATAGTTTGTTTGATTTAGAATACACTTGATAGTACTTTGAATAAATTTTCAGATCATAAAGACGCGCATTAAATTAATAAAATTAAGACATTGAAATGAAATTTTCATATAAATGATACTTACTAAATATTCAATAATAACACTAAGATATTGAATTCTAAGTATTGTATTGATACTTGAAATTGTATTGATTTCTTGCTACCAACCAACTAGATACCAGCTATATCAAGTACTATCAAATAAGTATTTACAAACATATAAGTACCGACATAAATTTAATCACCGACCAAATTACAACCACATACTTTCAACCAGATACTAGTAGTGGGGATATATCCCTAACGACCACAAGCCTCCCAACTGTTTTCATGTTTTATGCCCATTTTGCTCCCAAAAACGTACAAAAAAACACTAAAAACCCTTAAAAACGCATATTTTTTATTTTCCTTATTTTGCAAGATTTAAAAAATATGTGTTTAAGGCTACAAAACCGAGGAAAAATACTGATAAAGCTATGAAAATCGTATATCGGCTTGCGGTCGTTAGGGATATATCCCCACTACTCGGAGGAACTATAGGTCTTGGTGCTTGCTGGTCCTTGTGCTTGCTGGTCTTGTGAATACAATCCTTGTGCTTGCTGGTCTTGGTGCTTGCTGGTCTTGGTAATAAATAAAATAAAAAAATAAAAAAATAAAAATTTTAAAAATAGAAAACATAGGATCCAGTAAAAAAATTTATTCTAAAAATGAACTGTAATATTTGCAATAAAGTTTTTTAAAAATAAAACAGGATTAATTTCCCACTGTAAGTCGAAGGCTCACTTACTAAAAGAAAATAATCTTAATGACACAAATTCAAAACTCTGTCCTAAATGTAAAGGAAGATATCTACATTCAGGATATAATAAACATTTTGAAAATTGTATCGGGAGACTTAGAGAAGTATTTACATGCCCTCATTGCAACTTTTCAACAAAAATAAATTTCTACTATTTAAACATTTAAAAGAACATATAAAAGAAAATCCCGAGGATGAGGAATACCATCAGAAGGAGAACCTGATCATGTTGAAAGAGAAAAATACAACTGGGATAATTTTAATCATATAGATGAATTTAAATTAAAAATTAATGGACCTGCAACC
>CAUHTR010004018.1:0-28301 GCA_959609185.1 Schmidtea polychroa | reverse complement strand
AAAAGTTGGCATCTCTGGCCAAGATAGATAACGAGATCATACTTAAAATCGCATTCATCGTGGGTTTGCCAGCAGTGTTGTCACAACAGTTACGATCCCATATCAATAATCAGCAGATGTCTCTTGTTGAGGTTTTGAAACAGTCTCGTGTTTTAGTAAACTGTGACAGTATGGAACTGTGTTCGGATGTCGTGTGAAAACAAGACAAACGAAAGAAATGCTCGTATTGCGGAAAGAATGGTCATTTAGAAGAACGTTGTTTCAAGAAACAAGGAAAGAAGTGTTGGCTATGTGAAAAAGAGGGTCACATTGCACATCTAGCACGAATTTAATTGCGCTGCAGTTTATTTCAGTCATAATTAATGGGGAAAGCATTGATTAACTCAGGATGTTCCAAATCAGTTGTGTCAGCCAGAATTGCGAAGAAACGATTTATAGTCTTATTTCTTCAATAAAAGACCCATTGTGGTCTCAGACTTCATCCAGCGATGCCTAAGTTTCAAAGAACGTATTTTGGTAGATTATACCTCGCAAATGTTTCTTCATGAATAAAAAACGCTGGATGCAAGGTCGGGAATGTAGGGGTAATCATCTAAGAGAACAAATCCATTCATGTCAATTTCTGTCATTTGTTGTGGATTGAGACGTTGTCTTTTAGGATTCATAGACCACGTGGCTTTCAGCGACTTACTCGGCGAATTATTCACCAACATCAAAAATTAGAATGTTCGTCTGATAGAATTCCATCTGGTACTCACTTTTAACTCCAATGAGATATTGATCATTGATATTGATTCATATATTTTTTCACAATTTGCAAACATTCCTCTTTTTTATCAGAAATTTCACGACTAACTGACGGGCATGTTTGAACTATGAATGTTTACCACTCGGTGAAACTTTTTGTGTCGCTAATTGCACTCATAAAGTGCTTTAAATCTATTAAAATTCAATATTTTAAATAGAAAATTTTATTAAAATTGTTAAAATATGAAATCGATTTTAGATATTGTTAAGCAAAGGTTCGAAAAAAAATTTAAAGAAATGTAAGTCTAATTATATATTTTGTTTTGTATTTAAATCATAAATAAAAGAGAAATATTTTTGAAAATTATTATCAATTACTTTAATTCATTTTTATAAATTTTTGCAAATTTTTTATTGGGTCATAATAATTTATTCCTTGAAATTCAATAAAATATTATTACATATTTAAATAATATTTATTTTCATAATATATTTTTAAAGGACTAGCATTTTCAAAAGTACACATGATTTGGCCACATATAACATGCACAATAAAGGAAATTTTGCTAGTAACTTTTCTTTTGTTTGAATTATTATATTTCTGATCAATTAATTAATATAAATTTAAACATATTTCTTAAAATACTTATGAACGCTGTTGTAAACTTTAGAAGCTCATATTTTCAATTTCTTTATTAATTTATTCTTCTAATAAACAACCCGAAGTGTGGCATTTACTTTAAAATATTCCTAAAATACCTAGATTTATTTTCAACGTTTTTATGGTTTCTTGATTTCCCACTTTTGTTAATTAACTTATATTATTAGTGTTGGGGTTCGTCTAGAGTCGTGTCATAGAGATTTAAATGTGCAAATCAATAAAATACCAAATCTTATAAAAGTTCACAATATATTAATTAAAAATTTTAAAACTTAACAATTGATGTATTTCGGTGGAAACAGGATTTTACGGATGGTAAACGTAATGTACAGTTATATATTTTATTTATTTTTAAACAAGGTTTTGTGACGCCTTGTTATTTTATTGAGTATAGGTCGAAATGGGATAAGAATAAAAAATACTATATAGCGATAATTTACTATGGTAAATTATCGCTATACAGATATTGACAAATAAAAAAATTCAATAAAAAAAAGAAAACTGAATTACAAATTCTTATTCCAACTTTCAATCAAAAAGAAATTCCAACAATAATATAAAGAAATTCATTCCATAATATTTATCCTGCCATCCGTTATCTCTTTCAAACGACAAAAGAAGATTGGCGAATTAATCCAAGAAAATAAATTCGACGAAATTAACGAAGTATAACATTCATTCCCACTCAAAGGTTCTACAATTGTTATTTAAATAGAGTTGAATTGTTTACTTATTCGTTTGATCATAAAACTAATTTATTTTAATAATACTTTGGTGATTTGTTTGTATCACTGTTTAAATTTTATTTTGTCTATTCATGGCCATAAAGTCTCTACACAACACGCACCCCGATTGTCCCGCCACATTTTAAACGGTGACTCTACCGGGCTCTACAGATTTCCTCATACATACACACTCACTAACACTAATATAATATAGGCTATTTATTGCACGTATAGGATACTATATCACCGAAATAACACACATAGAATATAATACACAGAAACCTCCTACTATAATATAATAACTAGTATAATAATAATTATAATAGTAAATAATAAGACGAATACAAATTCAATATTATAAAATCAATGTGGGGACCCATAAAAGGATAATCAAAAAATACAAATTAATTAAAAAAATAAATAATTTAGTAGCTACATGGGAAGATTGGGCCATATGGAAAACTCGGTTGATAAATGAGAAAATAATGAGATACATCCTTCTTCAAAAATCAATAAAGATATTGGCATTTTCAATATTAAATTAATTGGATAAATAGTAAGGTGAGATGTCTTTTGTCTAAATGTTTTGTTTTCAACAAAACACAGTTCATATAATTTTTTCGTTCTTTGATAATTGAATTATCTTGTTTGAGAAAATTGGTATAAAAAGCAGGGATAACTGGTAAATTTTCATACAACTTTGAAATGGAGTTGAGATGTGCATTCGAACAGCAACACCGGGATACATTGTCGAACCACTTGATAAGGTTTCATAAATTGCGATAGCGTGTAATATAGGATCACTAGAATGTAAAACTACATCCGAGGAACAACCTGAAGCGTACAAAGAAAGAACTGCTTGAATCGAAACATAAATCAGTGTTATTCACGTAAACATTTTTATTGTAAACATTTGAGTTTTCATACTCATCAACATTTCCATTATCATTAAAACTTTCATTGGTGCATTAAAATGTTCCCAAAATAAGTTTGAGTCATGGATTCTCTGTTAGCTTTGGAAATATTGAAAAGAACTCGATCAGTTATTGAGATTACATTGCCCGATGCGGTAGCTTTAAAATCAACAAATATATCTTTAGAGATAATATTATTGTCAACACTTATGAATTCATATCCATTCTTTAAGTTAAACAATTTCATAATGAAAACGAAAGTTTTTAAAAATATTTTTTCTATTCAAAAAACTTCGCCACAAACCTTTTTTAAAACAAACTTCTCTAAACTCCAAAAAAATCAAAATCGAAAATGCATTGCCTCGCGTCTGTGTGCGCAACCCAACAGAAAACATACAATCAATACTCAATGCGCACACAGAAGCGATACATAATTAAACTAAGAATTGACCAATAACAGTGGTCAATTTCCAGTTGTTTGAAGAAACAATTTAGAAGAGTTATTCAAAGAATTGACAAAAGGAAACGTGTGCAGTTAAAGTTAGTTAACCAAATCAATAAAAGATCTACCAGAAAAACAGTTTTCCTTTGGAAATGCCTACCTTAAAACATTTATTTAAAGTGCAGATAAAAGTAAAAGGTATCCTTGACAATAATGTTAAAAATTGTGATTAAAATAAATAAAATCAATTGTGTTGAGTGACATTGTTTTAACAATGAATTGGAATGTAATTTGATTACTTATAACAATACTTAATTCATTCTCATTACAATTTTAATCAATAACTCAAAAACTTTAAATTTTAAAATCAAGGTTATTTGACATGTATCAAATAAACCATTTAGGAAACTTGAAAACAACAATCCACATACTCTCAATTTAAAACTCAATAAAAGTTTGCGATTTATTTATAAACATATTATGTACTTTACACGAAAGCAGTTCCGTTATATGAACTGATTGCTTATCTTATTATATTTATAACACTTTGAGTATGCCAACATCAACAAATATCACCAACATAATGTTTATAAACAATAAGTTTCTCAAATTACGAAGAATCAATTTTATTTTTAATTTTGCCAAGAATATTTATTCCATAATTAATGTTTAACTGGAATTTATAGCAACTCCATCTATTTGCTGACAAAATTCACTGTTTAAAAGGAAATTTACTTTTGAAGAAGTTTAGAAATGTTTTCCCATAATATGCAAAATAAATCAATCGTTTCACCCACTATTACAATTTAAAACAAGTTAAATCAAACAAAATCATAATTTCATGCATGCTGTGTTTATTTAAACTGTACGATTCAGGAAAAGAATTCAAAACTATCTTTACATTCAAGCTGAGATCGCAATAAATTTTTTAATAATGTATCCAGAAATTTAGCTATTTTATACTAGACAGTACCAACCATAGATAAACAGGTCTCGTCGGTACAACACCCTCATAGATTTTTGAAAGACCATACATTTTTGTACGCCATTGAACAAATAGCCATATTTACATCAATATATTCATTCCTAATTAAAATTAATTAATTGAATTAAATCCATTTTCCCCTATCGCATATCATTTTAAAGATAGACTCTATATTATAGAGTAATCGCTTTCTACCAAAGGAGCAAAACTAATGTAAACAGGTTATTTTCCGATAGATTTTAATTTACTTTTAATTTTTATCTATTGCCATTTTACATTAAATTTATATTGATGTGCTTTATTTTTTCATGTAATTTTGTAATATACACTTATATTGTTTGTTCTTTTAGTAAAAATGAGCAATAAAAATTTGATATACCTAAATTTATGACATAAAAATCTTTTGATCGGTTGGTTTATTTATATGGTTGTGCTCTGTTCTATGATATGTTATAGCATTAAATACTGTTCCACTTCAATTTCTTTTATTAATGTGATATTGTTTTTACATTAGATGCCTTGAAATTCCAAATCACGATTCAATAAATATTCAAAAAGTCACATCTTTGCTGGAGGATGCAACAAGGTCAACTTTAGCATCATTAATAGATCTCAAAAACACAGAAGGTCACACAGCAGTGAGTAAAGCAATTATAAGAAACGACGTTAGCCTTCTTTATGCACTGCTGAAATTTATGCCAGATTTTCCAGATTATGTTGCAGTTCAGGTATTTTAGAATCAATGACAATCATGTTTAAACTTAGTTCAGAATCGCAGTATGCCGCTTGTGCAACTGGCTGCACAGCAGGATCCTGTGAAAAATGGTCACGAAAACATTTTGTCGGTGATCTTGAAAAGATGGATTGATGATTCCTCCTATTGTAATGTTGCTTCAAGAAATATTATCACACTGAATTCCGGTAATATTAGATCAATTTCATTACTTTATTATTGGTGAATTTTAGAATCACAGGACTTATATAAATTTATTATATATCTGAAAAGTGAAAATTATCACAAGTCAACTCAATATACAAATCTAATTTTACTATTTAAATTATTTTTAAAATTATTTCCTGAGGTACGATTATTTTTTGTATACATACTTCGAGTCATATTTTTTTTCGGGCCCTAAAAATGTTAGTGAAACCGTTTTAAATATTAAGTACAAAGTAAAGCTTTTAGTAAATTCTTAATAATGTGATTTTACGTTTAATTATATTTACGAATGAGATCAGATTGTAATCGTAAACGACTAAATGAAAAGATGAAATCACGTCTGAAAAAAAAATTAGGAAGACATATAAGAGTCGACAAAAAAGTAACACTGGAGATTCAAAGACTCAAAGAGATAAGAGAATTGATAAGTAATAAATAAGTAATAATTGAAATATTTTATTCCAGAACCAATAATCACAACTGTACTTCCTTTTAATAATAAAAGAGTCTTGAAAATAGAAGAAATTCTATATTTTATTTTACTATGTAACAGGGCCCCGAAAATATTCGCTAAGTCTAGCAATTAGGATTAAATAGACCAATTCATTATAAATTAATAACGAGTTTCTTTTAAAAATATAGTTATCAGACTTTTTTAGATGATGAAATTCTTAACTTTAATAGCACAGGATATTACGTTATCCGTGATAATGTATATATTTGTGTAGGAACATTATCACACAATTAGTTGGTGGAAAATTTGCCACCTTATAATCTGCTTCTGATCCTATTCAAAAGCGTTTTCTCTAAACAGAAATCGAGCATTCGGGAACCAGTATTACGTTGTCGCTTCGTCATCTTCATGACAGTCATGGATATAATAAAAAATTTAAATGAAGAATTTGTAAAAAGTCCTCAAAGATGGCTGCAAATTTATGAAGGGCTATTTACACCACGTTAAAAGATAGTTGAATTACTCTCCCAAGAAAGATGTGGAAGTTATCAAATACTTACGAATAAATTGGAGAAAATTTAAATTTTGATGTTTCAAGGAAAACATTTAAGACATTTTAAAAGAATATATATCAAAAATGCCGAAAATAAGAATCTAATGACCAGTTCATTGATGATCCCACTTCCAATTATAACGAATCTGACTATTAAATCGAAACTCTTTGTGGTACAAACTGTATAATTACAAACAGACAATTTTTTCACGACTCTCTTTGGCGAGATTCTTGCTGGACTAAAAGTTGACAATTGTGGGAAATGTAAGGAAGAACAAAGTTTCTCACACCTGCATTTCAGAGTTAGAAAAAAATGCGAGAGAATTCAATTTTTATTCGAAGACGAAAAAAATTTATTTAAATATAAATTATATTATATAATCTATAAAAGGACAAATTTGTGGTTCTCTTACCAACTCTTCACTTAGAAAAGAACACTGAGAAAAGTAATAAGAAAACAGAAATCATTTCTTGTTACAATGCAACTAAAGAAGTAGTTGATACCGTGAGATAAATAATGAGATAAAACGAAAAACAAGATCACCAATTGCACTATTTTATAATATGCTGGACATAACGTCATACAATGCTGTATCAAGCAAGAAAATACAAGGAAAAGGTGTCAAATCTGAGAAAGATCAGAAAGAAAGAAAAATTTGTCTGTAATTATTGTTTATAAAGGGTTTAATATATAAATATATTTATTCATTTTTAGTGGTAGTCAAAACTGGCACCTTTTACTTAATAACATTATTTTTCTTATCTCGTGTATGAGCTTAAGTGTGTGTTATTCTTTTAAACAAGGATCTATTTATTGACCAACATTGCAATAGGTCAGAGGTGGGGAACCTTTTTATTTCCATAGACCACATTGAAATTTGTCGCCTCCAAATGGGGCCGCAGTCAAAAAGTATTTTAACATTAATTCATTTCATTTTAAATCTTTTGTTTATATATAGTCAGTAATTAAAACAATGTCTCCAGATTTGAAAAATGCAGCTGTACGAAATATTCTGGAAAATGTTTGTTATTTCTGAATCGAAAAATTAATGTAAATAAGGCATCGTTTCACAAATGAGTGCTCAATAATCTTATTTATTCGTCTACATGCGTTTTGTATTTATGGGTGTGAATGATTGACTTTTATATTTCGTTCTTTGTACTCGGCGGGATGCTTGTACAGTACGGTATATATTTTTACAAGTATCTTTATTTGTAAATCCTCAAAATTCATGGTTTTTTTTATATGAATTAAGATATTATTTCGACAAGGCTCCGTAGGCCCGCAGGTTCCCCACCCCTGCCAATAGGTAATTAGAAATGTGAGCCCAAGAAGAGGCATCTAAATTTGTCATTTCTGTGTGAAATACATTATTTATTCATTAATTACTTGAAAGTAAAAGTGGATTTGTAGGATTGGCTAATTTAAAATAGGGATGTTTTGAACAGGAAAGTCAGAATAAAAAGCTGCTATTATCATTTTACAGACACGAATAACTTAATTACATATTTCATAGCTCCTAGTATTTTATTTGATGAAGAGAGACCTTTATGCACCAACGCAGTGACAATATTACAAAGTACAATAATCCACCTGCAGTCTGTATGTGTTTAAATAATTAACAAATATAGCAGCATCGGATGATTTTTGTCATCTTACGAGTGCAAGAGTTAAAACGGAAATGTAGGTAAATTTAGAAATAGGAAAACTTCATTATTTGTCAACCAACACAATTTTATTTTCTAAGTCATTTGTTTTTCTAAATTTCAAATATATTCGTTACTTTTTTCCAAGCAATCGATCAATATTTTGTTTAATAAATTCATACCCTGGTTAAGGTTGAGCGATTTTTCTTAATTATGTAAATTTTCGTCTCTACAAAATCGGTAAAATAGCAGTATTTTTTTATATCCGGATATTTGATTGCCTTGTGTAACATTGTTTCGGTTTACGTCGTGTTTTTCAGGAAACATTTAACGACGTCAACTGTATTCAACTGAACACGAATTTTATACAGTTTCTACTTTTAAAATTAAAAATACAGAAATTGTGAAAAAAATATGACAAGAAGTTAATAATAAATATCTACATCTTAATAATTGAATTCTTATTAGTCTCATGTAATTCAAGAAAAATATCCAGACATTTACCGTTTGTGTCCAAAATCAATACATTTCCAACAAAATTGAGGCATGTCGAAATCAAGGTAAAACCTGTAGTTATTTTTAATAGATTAAATTGGTTATATTATTTAGAAAATTGGTTAGAATTGGAGGAAATATTCCAGCTTAATACTATTCAATAAAAAACGAAACCATGGAATTAGAAATGGAAATCCAAATTGATTTATGTGAAATAAATTAATTACGTCATCATATTTTATAAATTTTATACAAAATATAAAAGCACAAATAATCTAAACATGAATAAAATAAATGCATGCAGAAAATGAATTATTATTTTGATTCTGGTGTCATTGCTTGGGTAAAATCTATTTTTCGGCTTCGGGATGGTGTAAGATTATTAAAATTTTGTCTTCGAATATTTCTGGCATTTTTCAGGCGATTTTTTTGATTTTCTCTACGATGATATTGGACGTTCCAATTTAATCTTGAAATTAATTATTAAACAATATTTCATAGAAATAAAATTTAAAAAAATATAATAACATTAAAATAATATATATAATATATATAATATACAAATAATATTTTCATCTCAAAACAAAATTTATTCAAAATCACAAAATATAATAAATAATTATATACAAAAATAATAATAAATAAATAATATTATAATTATAAGACAACGCCAATCAAACATTCTTTTCACGATATATTTCGACAGTTTTCCTGCCATCACCTGGTGGGATATAATAACTATGTAAATTAAGGATTTTAAACAAATTTTTTTAAACATATTATTTTTAAAAAAAATTTTATTAAAATTAATTAATTTCACAAACAGCAATCAATACATACCATATACAAGGGTAGAGATTCGCGTTTAAGTTAAAACTGAATATTGCTAATAAACATTTAAATTGTATTTATCAGATTACATAAATTTTTATATAAATATTTAAATTAATAAATTAAAGTAAGTTTAAAATATAAAAATTAAATAAATATTAAAATAAATTAAACCAGCATTGAAATCAGCATCAAAATTAAAAAAATAAAAAAGCCTCGAACAGATTGTTTGAATATTACAGAAAAGCGCAGTTTTTTGAATAAAATAAATTTAGTAATTTTATTTGATTATTTTATTATTTATGGATATTGAACATGAATTCCGACGTTGTTGCGGCGAACAATATTTAAAACACAAGTATTCACTGCATTCTGCACATTAATTTTTGGATTCAATGACTTTATCAATAACGCCTCATAAATTATATAATTATCGAATTATATAATATAAGCGTATATAATTTTTTTTGGAAAACTGTCGAAATATATCGTGAAAAGAATGTTTGATTGGCGTTATCTTATAATTAAATCATTGCCATGTATGTTAAAATATTATAATTACTATTATATTTAATTAAAAATAGAGTTTGAAGATTGTAAATCAGTAATATATCGATGTTTTTTGATACTCACGAATTTTCGGCACTGCCTTTTTCAAAAATTCGTGAGTATCAACAAACATCGATATATTACTGATTTATGGTCTTCAAGCTCTCTTTTTAATTCAATGGAAAAAATAATCAGTGGTGAAATTGGAAGAAATAAAAGTTCTTATAATAATACTATTATATTTATTCTTATTATATTATTATATTATATTATATTTATTCAAATATTATAATTTTTTACTATTGGTCTATTTGCTATGAAAAATAGCTAGTTATAATAAAGATAGAAATTAGATTGAAATACTTACACTGAGTCCTCATCACAAAATATTTTCCCCGAACTAATTCCAATAATCGCATTTTCGATGAATGCCGATTGTTTGAAAATAGATTTCAATTTCTTTTCACTTGAATTTTGTTCATCCAATGATGCTAAGATCATTGCCAATTGGTCAGATTGTTGAAATTGTTGGATTTGCATTTTATTAATGGATTCCATTTTCTGTTTGTGAATTTCGTTCAATTTTTGACGTTCATAAATTATTTTTTCAGAATTTTTAAATTGATTTTTAAAAAGTTTTAAATCAGAAAATAATTTTTCATAACAATAATTCGATTTTGAAATACCGAAATACTCACAAACTTCTTGATATTTCGAATCCAATTCGTTTTGCAGAAAAGAAATATGTGATAAAAGATTTTTAGCTAGTTCTACTGTAGCCGATATTTCTGATCTAAGATTGACAGAATCGATATTTTCAATGTCGCATTGTAATGATTTCAAGACAGTGGAAAATTGGTTTACTACTGAATTTATACTGTCACTTGATATACGGGATGCTGAATCTAAGCTATCCAGGTCATCCCACACTTTTAGTGATTCTGGTGTTCTAAAATACAATGAAGTAATTGTTTACAACTTAACTCCAATTACAAGTCGCGTAACTGCTCAACAAGAAATTCTAAAAGATTCCCATTACAGTTATCTTTGGTGTCGATAAACTTAACAAGAGAATCCAATGTAATTCCTACAACTTTTTTTTCTGGATTCATAGATTGCGTTATAAATACGATCATTTCAAGAACTGATTTCAATTTATCACTTGATAGCAATTTATCAAATAAACTATAAAGCAAATCTAAACTATTTTCCACTTCCTTCAGGCAATCATTTGAGACAAGAATTTGCAAATTTATTCCATTGAACCGAATTTTATAATTATCAACATCCATGAGATGCACAATAAATTGTTCACATAACCTCAGATCCTTTGGATAATAATTAAATCATTAAAATTAAATATTTTCGATATTTTTTTCACATCGACTGGTAATTTAGGTAACTTTAGATAAATTTAAATATTTAACAATTTTCATTATAATATTATTTTTAAATTATATCAGTGAAGAAAATATAGCGTATATAAATAAAAATTTAGCTATTGATGTGAATTGAAATTAGTTATTTATACTAGTTAACAATTTGTTTTAATAATCCTTATATTCTTTAACCCTTTGATGACGAAATTTTAAAAATGAAATTTCTGTAACTTTAACGATAGAAATCAGCTATATAGCTTGTTTAAAACGTGTAATGTTGATTTCAAATTTTTAGTCGAAAATACTATAAATACGAGTGGGACAAGCGTCGGTTGTAATAGCACAGAGAATAAGGCATCTTTTTAAATTTGACTGGGACATATATGTCCCGACAGTGGTCAAAGGATTAAAGTGTAAATGTACAGAAAACGGATATATGTAACAGCAGTCTCCCTAATTGCAATTGTATTTTAATTTAATTATTTTTTAATAAGATTTTGAAATAAAAAGAAAATTAAAAAATAACACAAAATAAAAGTAAAATCAATTTATTGCAAGTAAATTCCAAAAAACAGAAACTTCTCCACAAAATTTTTTTTTCTCCATATAACTCTGCAGTCCACTTACGCGGGTACCATTAATTTAATTGATTTTTAATTGCTTTTTAATGTCAATTCATTATTAATTGGATCAATAATAATTTAAATTTAAATTTTGAATTTTTATAAAATGATATTACCGTATTTACCTTTAAAATTGATGGACAAAGTTTTTGGAAAAATATTATTACTGAAGGTATTATAGCTCATTTTAATTAGTACAAATTTGTTTTAATTATCACAAAACTTCACTGAGATAAACTTTCTATAATATAAGAAAAAATCAAAAACGTTATAATATCGTAACATACCTACTCACAACATGGGTCCCAAGCCCCATGAGGAGCGGTAACGGGGGCGGATAATTTGATAGTTAAGGAGGCAGTGTAGTATAAGGATTTCTTATTAAAAATTATTTTGTACTTCAATTTCAGTTCTCATGTTTCGAAAATTTACTTTTTTTCTTACAATATCCTCATGATTTCTTCATAAAAACCTCAGTCCTGTGCTCTGGAAAAGTTGTCATATATGCTTCATTCATTGAATAATTTAATTTTTGAATATAAAAATTATGTATTGCGCATAAAAATTTTAAAAAGGCTTAGACGAAGCATGACAAAAAAATTGGAAAACACTGCTCTATACACCCGTTTGCACTGAATATGTACACTGGTATGTACAACCCATATTATAGATGCGTCATTATTGAATTTTTTGGAATGCGTGTGGTTAGACATAATTATGTGGTAAATACTTATTTAGCCATTCTAGAAATGGCTTTCAAGTAATTTTTTTATTTAAAGTAAACTTTAAGGTTTGAATTTTGAGATCATTATTCGAGCTCTTAAATGATGCTTTTTATCAATATTTTTTATTATAAATTATTTTTAATTAATTTTTCAGGATTTTTTCTTAGGATTTTTATTATATTTTATGAAGTTATTTGGAATTATTTCGATATAATGTAAGTGAGATATATTTTTAAATATAAATAAACACTTTTAAAGGGATTAATTAGTCGAATTTTGTCATGTTTTATTAAAAAAACTAATATTTAATTTATTAAAAATTGAAAATAAATCTTACGAAATAATGTCTTTATTATCTATACAACTCAAAGTTAAAATATTCTGAATTTTCGTCAAAATTTTTTCGGTCATTTTTTTCTAAAAAATTCTAAAAATGTCTGTATATGATTTATTATAATGCATTTATTCATATTACAACGATTCTACATATTGAAAATTTGCATGCATATTTTACTATGTGTTGTGTTTGTGTGTCAGTTTATTTTTTCTACCACTTTCTCACTTTCTATATTAAATGCGTTTATTCATTGCTAAAAATCAACACACAGGTAAGTTTGTATGTTTATATAATATACACGTATTGATTTTATTTTTACATTATAGATGCGTTTGTTCAATGCAAACTGGTGTACTATAAAATTTGAAAAAGTGATAGAAAAATTAAATATTGCACAAAAACACAACTCATAGTAAAATATGCATGCAAACTTACAATATACATTTTTGAAGGAATGAAATACACTATAATAACTTTATTTTAGATAATACATATATAGAAAAAAAAATGATGGCAAAAAAACTGAATTTCCCTCAAAATTAGGAAATGTCATCGTAAGATTTATTTTAAAGTTCATATTAATTTAATATTTCCTGAGCATTCCAGAAATTTCTGTTAAAATCATTCTATTTCGCGAAAATGAAAAAATGATATAAGATTTATTTATAAGTAATAATCAATTTAATATTTCCATAATATTTCAGATATTGTTGAACCATCTATAATGCTTAATACCGCAACAGGAAAGCATAAATTGTAAATTTCATTTATAAGTTTTAAAAATGTAATATTATTACAGAATTTTGGAAATTAACAATGTAAAATAACGAAGAATATTTTGATTTTGTCCATATTAGTAGACATGCCCCAGAAGAGAAGGGAGGGGTCAGGATGGTCTTTTGACATGGGCCTCTTGATTTAGGGGGCCCCCAAACAACACTATTTTGATACTACACCAAACGATCAAAAAGTTTATTTTGCACTTTCAACCATGCTCCATGGTTTGGCGACGCTAAATATTAATTGCGATATTGCAAGAAATGTGGACTATAAGTTCGTTTGCAGCTCGAAAAGCTCGAAAAGCTCATTTTTAAATTTATTTATTAAGTATTATATTTCGAATTGTTTTTATAAGTTATGAAATGATAAATTTTTAATCAGTAAAAAGTATACATTTTTGTTATATTTTTCTTTATATAGGGGCTACATATGTCAGACTTGGGCCTCCAAGTGGCTCTAACAGGCTCTGTTCGTAGATATTTCTCGAAATGTTTATAAAATTAATATTTATGGAGATAAATTTGTTTTTAGAATAAATAATTGATCTAGCTTATTTTAAATTGAAATAATTCCAAAAATAAAATAAATAAATGTAGAAAAAATAATAAAATTACTGAAAGCGAGTAATTTATGAAAATTAATAATTCACAATATTGATTTACGCAACAACTTGTTTTATAGGTTATATATCAGTGGAGTTTGATGTAGCAATAAACTCATCATACATAGCATAGTCTTCGGCAACATTTTCAATGAATATCATTTTTTGTTTACAGTGTCTAATTTGCAGGCTAATTTTTTCAAAAAAAAATACTCGTAAAAATACCGTATATTAGAAAATATACAAAATATCAGTGCATTATTAATCGGATCAGTAATATTTGAATTATAATTATAATTATAAGATAACGCCAATCAAACATTCTTTTCACGATATATTTCGACAGTTTTCCTGTCATCATCAGGTGAGATATAATAACTATGTAAATTAAGGATTTTAAACAAAATTATTAATTATATAAAAACTATTATTTAATAAAAACATTTAATTATTTTTAAAATTTAAACATTCAGAATTTAATTTAATAATTTAAAAAATTGTATTAATTATTTAATTTAATACAACAATCAATACATACAATATACAAGAAAAAAAATTATTTAAAAACATTTAAAATACAAGTATTCACTGCATTCTGCACATTAATTTTTGGATTCAATGACTTTATCAACAACGCCTCACAAATCACACGTTCCCAATAATTATTGAAAATTTTTAATAAAATTTTAAAATCAGACATCTATTTTAATCTTACAGCCCTTATTGTGCTCACCAGTATGGGTCAAAGCATTCGGTCTACAATGATTTCGAGCTCGAATACAGAGATGACAGGAAGTCTCTCCAATGTATGTGGCATTACACTACTTACATGTAAACTGATAAGCGAGATCGGAACACAATTCGACCGAAGTTTTTGACTTATTAATAAACATATTGCGTACTTTCCATGAAGTTGACACTATCCTATAGTTGAAATTTCCTAACTGCTTTCTTATCTTCACTTTATAATCCTTAAAACCTTCTGAGTACGGCAATACTAATACAAATTTAGGCTCATCATCCTTGCTCACACTATTTAGTTTATTTGACTCATCAGACTCATAAGAATGCAGTGAATACTTGTATTTTAAATGTTTTTAAATAATTTTTTTCTTGTATATTGTATGTATTGAATTGTTGTGCTTAAATTAAATAATTAATAAAATTTTTTAAATTATTAAATTAAATTCTGAATGTTTAAATTTTAAAAATAATTAAATGTTTTTATTAAATAAAAAAGTTTTTGTATAATTAATAAATTTGTTTAAAATCCTTAATTTACATAGTTATTATATCCCACCTGATGATGACAGGAAAACTGTCGAAATATATAGTGAAAAGAATGTTTGATTGGCGTTATCTTATAATTAAATCATTGCCATGTATGTTTAACTATTTATAATTATAATATTTAAATTAAAATTTCACCAACGATATTTATAAAATAATAATGGTAATCGGTTATAATAAAAAGAAAATAAAATACATATAAAAATCGTATTTCAGAATCACTCATAAATGAAAGCAAAAGTATTAGTATTGAAAACAAGCTAAATATCATTCATGAGGTCTAAAATAACCCTAAAAAGTGAAGTAGCAAGAAAAATATAATTGGTTGGAAAATACGTGGTCAATGTTATCAAGCAAAGGACATTTTTAACGGAGATGAAACGGGACATTTTTTATAAAATTGTTGCCAAATAAAACATTAAAGTTTAAGGGAGAGAATTGTCTCGGGGGGAAATTATCGAAAGAGAGACAATATTGTATGCGCCAATGCACTAGGTGAAAAGAAAGAACTTATGATTGATTGTTTCAAAAATGTGTACAGTTTACCAATTAAATATTTTAGCAATAAGAAATCTTGGATGACATCGGAAATCTGGAATCGTGTTCTTAAATCTTGGGATTTTGACCTGGTTAGTAAGAACAGGAAAATTCTATTACATGCAGATAATTGTTCCTCTCATCCTGATAACCAACCTACCGCCGAATTTAATGAGTATTCTACAACGAATATTCTATGAGGGGTGACAAGGAACTTAAAAATGTTTTATAGAAAATCCGTGGTGTGTAAATTAATTGATTCCATTGAAAAAGGAGAGGAGTTCAAAATAACTATCATGGATGCAATTTTAAATATTTACAGGGCTTGGAAATCATTACCCGTGAATATATTTAGAAGTTGTTTTGATAAAGCTGGAATTGTAATAAACAACATTGATGATGTGGCAAATGAGAATGAGATGCCACAATCTCAGGAAATTGAACCCCAACTTGTTGATTTCTTTGATATAGATAATGATTTATCTTGCCATGGAACATTAAATGATGATGAAATCACCGAGGTGGCATTTCAGGGGGAAGAAGTTGAATATTGTAATGATTTGGAACGAGAGGAAGATAAAGCAGTGAATGAACATGAAATTCGAGTGTTTCTGCAAAAAATTAATTGTTTTAAGTTTACGAATTGTTGATACTCAAGACGTCCTTAGAAATTATATTTTGAAAGAAAATTTTTCAATTCAAAGTCGGTCCAGAAAAGAATAATGGATTATGTTAAATAAAATTACACGGTTAATAATATTGTTGTGTTTTTATAGATCTAGTAAATTTACGATTACTATTGTGTAATATTGAATTTAATTTTTTATACTCTAATATTGTAATACAAAATATAACATTGTATTTATTAAAAAGAGAGCTTGAAGACTATAGATCAGTAATATATCGATGTTTTTTGATACTCACGAATTTTCGGCACTGCCATTTTCAAGTGAAATTAGAAAAAAATGTTCTTATAACATTTTGTTGTCATTTGATATTTGATATTTAATAAATGATTTTTTTGGTCCGGTGAAATTTTCACTATAGCCGGTTTCTACTGTATTATATTAGAAAAATGTAAATAAATAAAATTATAAATATTAAAAAATAGTTGCAAATAAAATATTTTTAAAATTATATACTTCAATTTTATCCTTAAACGGTTTCAATTTCACAAGTTGTGAGATATCAGGCATATAGGCAACCAGTTTACTTATCATATCCAAGGTAATAACTTTATAATTCATTTTTCTAATGGCATTAATGATTTCTTCATTTTTCATATTGACAGACCGTAGAAATATTTCAAAATTTTGAGCGTTTTTTGAATCCATAACTATCAGTGGTTTCACAAATTTAGTTTTGAATTCCTAAATTTGGTCTAAATCTTATTCTATCAGGTATTAAATAACTAACTGCAGCTTTTTTACTGGTAAACCTGTCAAATAATTTACCGACTATTTTATCAGTTGATAGGGTTGTTGTATTCAATTGTAACCAAATAGATTTTTCATTTAAGTTCGTTTCCGGTATCTGTTGGAGAAAATTAATCTTTTTTGTTTTTAAAACAAATTTACTAATGTCACATTGATTCGTTTAAAAGAATCCATTGCAGAATTTGAAAGTTTGACAATTGGTCGCGATATATGATTTAACATTGGAGCAGGCGGTGGTGGCGGCGGTGGTGGAAGTGGAGGTGCGGGAGGCGGAGGTGCCACGGACAGTAGGGAAGAATCTTTGTTTATTTGAACATCTTCATTCGAGATAATAGAATTTGGCAAATAAGGATAAGATGAAGCTCCAATTGTCGATTTTATAGTAGATTTTGGAGAACTTGGGGTATATTTGACAGTTTCATTTGATAAAAACGAGTTTTCTTCTTTCAAATTCGAATATTTCATATTTGATATAAATACATTAGATTGTGTTGGTTTTAATGTATTTTGAAATGATTTCAACGAAATTGAACAAGAGGAATCTTTTTCTGGGTTTGATAAAACATTTTGGTTAAAATCTGAATTTTGAAGATAACAACTTTTATTTTCGTTCTGAAAATGTGAGGACTTAACATTTTCTCCTAAATGTAGAGAATCGGAATTTGTAAACGATAATGTATGAAGATTGGTTTTATTAGGATGATTTAACTGTTGATTTAGATTTTCTTCTGAAATACTTTTTTCGAAAACTTCAACTTCTTCAAACAGAAAAGAATTCGAACTTTCTGTTTCACATATGGAAAATAAACTTGATTGATTTCTATCATAATTTTGAGACAAACCAGAATCTTTATTTAGATCAGAGACTGATATGAAACTTTGCAATAATTCACTATTAATCGAACCCAAATCTGATAGACTTGAAAATGAGCTGTTTTTTTTTAAGTGATTTCGAGGAAATTTTATTGCACTATTTACTTGGTTTATTTCAGCTAAATTTTAATTAATTAACATTTGGATTAAAAATAATAATTTATATTTCATTTTCACTAAATAAAAGATTTTCTATTTTTATTATTCATTTTGTCAATATTGATTAAGAATATACATTGTTTTGCGTATAACAAAGTAGAGAACTCGTACCAATAATGGTTAACTGATAAATTCATATTTTTATAACTAAATTATATAAAAAATAAATACAACAAATATTTTGTATTTATTTATCGATATTGGATTTTTGTAAACTGCTCTTGCACAATAAGCAAAAGTCGATATTCAGTATTTGGTTAGCAAAGGTTCATTACAAAAACTGTTAGCGACATGTGAATGTATTTTTAAGGCATAATGTTTTTATCAGCAAAAGGAGGAATTTCAGGCTATAATTGACATAGCGTAAACTGTCGATAACAATGTGAAAAGGCTAGAAATAACGAGAACATTTAGAACATATCAAGTATGTCAGCGATGATTTTTGACAAAAAAAAAGATTATAATTGAGTGACAATTCTGAATTGATCAAAAGACAAGTAGAAAAATGGTGATTCGGTAAATTAATACTGTTATTGCAGGGAAGATGAAAAAATAGAGAAAAAATAGAGAATTCGTTGCAGTTTCAGACCAATTGGAAATGAAGTAGAGTTCAAAAGATATAATGAGAATGTGGAATTGAAAAATAGTAGTCCATAAAATATATATCAATATCCAGAGTTTGTAATGCTATTGATTTAGCAAATTAAAAAAAGAAAATTGAAGGAATAAAAAGATAATTCAGAGTTGATTCAGAACAACTGGAAACACAGTTCAGAAGACCAAGATATTGAAGAAAGCAACAATGTAAATACAGAAAATAGTAATCCATAAAGTATATGTTAAAATGTACAGCTTTTGATTGAGCATTAGTGCAATGCATTATCTATTTTGAACTTACTAAAATCTAAATTAATGTTTTCCATATAAATAGATATGTTAAAGAAATTTTCTTAAGTAAATCTGCAATATGAATACAATTTTGAATGAATTAATTATATATAAATATTTATTTTTATATTAAAATTAAGGTTATCTAATAAATAAAAATGAAAGTTTGTTTGTTTGTTACCCATAGAATTCCCCACCGTTGGACCTAGGGTGCTGAAATTCTGCATGTGACCCTCATATGACTCAGGACAGGTCATAGGCTATGTTTCACCACCCTGTGACCACCCCTAGGGTGCCCTAAGTCGGTTTGTTTGTCTGTGCGGTCAGCAATTTACCATATAAATAATAATTTATTATATGCTTGCTACTTGCAGTTGAAAGTAATATAATTTAGTCAAAAGTTTTCAAAGCAGAATTCAAACATGAAGAATTTGAATTTTATTTGATTAGTGAAACAGTTTGCAATTTAAAAAATATTGCCAGTTATTTTTCGATTTAAATTGGAGTGGGTTTTCGAGTTTACAAATTGAAATTTATTTTGAAAGCTTTTCTTATTGTGAATTAAACATGGAATTGAAGCTGTTATAAAATTAATACTGGGACGTAATAACATCATTAAACAAAAAATTAATTTAAATGAATTATTATAATAAATGTAAACTCGGGCGAAGTCGGGTACAACAGCTAGTAAGTTATAAAATAATTTTTAATTTATCCTTTGAATTTAAATTAATGATTATAATAAATATTGGCAAAATTTTATGAATTCTATGTAATAATAAAACAACCGTTTAATTGTAATTGGCCATCGGATTCACTATCTGTGAGATTTACCATTTGGAATTGACCGGACAGTTTTTCCTCAATGAAAATTATTGTTATAAATTCATTTACAATTTCCTCTTTACTTGATTAAAGTTGCGTGTCATTTTAAGTTTATTTTCCAAATACAAAACTATTTCATCAACATTCTTTTTATCTTGAGTGAAAAGGAAAGTTATCAACTGCATAAAATTGATCATTGATGATTCTTTAAAATTTTCATCATGAATCATTGTGTTCCATTCTTTTTCACACAGAGATAATGTTGTAAGTCGAGCTTGCAATTTTAGAAAATCGAAATCAAATTCTTCCATATCAATGTAACTCTAAATATAATCTCTCAATATAATCGTGGTTGAATTTGGTTTTTTTTATTTTAGATGATAACTGTTGGATATTTTTTCTGATTTTCACATTGATCTTTACTAGAGATGGTTAACCGGGTAATTTTGACAAAATTTTACCATTTGAATAATCGTGTAATGAACTCGAGTAGTGCATATTTTTAGCATATATAAATATAATATCATAAAAAATTGAAAAAATAAAAAAAAATCAAGATAAGGAAGAATTTCAGTAGTTTTATATTACTTTTACCAGTGGTTTTCAATTAATATGAAGGCGTGGAACACCATTCACATGATTTTTTTTACGTGGAACACTGACAAAAAATTACTTGTCCACAATGAGTGACCAATCACAAATTACTATAAATCTGTCGTAAACGTAAACAATGCATTCTTATAAGCAAAGAAAATACCACGCGCAACAATAACAAACATTAAAAACACTTTTATATTTGTATGTTTATATATCTGTGTAACGGCTTTCTTATTGAATCATCTTATAAAAAAAGTAATTGAGGTTTTTGATGATTTGTATCTTAAAAGCAAATTTTAAGATAAAATGTCATTTTTTTCGCGGAACACTGGAAGCGTAATCGAGGAACACGGGTTGAGAACCGCTGACTTATACCAAAGATTGATGAAAATCATCAACAGCAAATGAGTGTTTTCAGTTGTATCTATTTTGCTTTAAATTATAAATTCCAAATCACTAAATAAATTGATTTTCTTAAAATATAATTCTTGCAAGAGAACAAAAATAAAATATAGTTTAATAGGTAAATATTGTTGTAAATTTATTTTTTATTTTATTCTTTTGGTTATGTTTTGAATAATGAAAACATTTTTTAAAATTATTAATGAATGACAAACATGTTTGTGCTTTCATTTTTTTTCTGCCATTTTAACTGTTTATTTTGGAAATTAACTATTCGATAATCGGATAGTAAAACAGTCGGATAGTAAAACAGTCGAATAATTGCCATCCCTTGATCTTTATTAAACCGACTTTTTCACTTGTGTTAGTTTAAAAGTGAAATATTGCAAAATTCTGTATAAGATCGGTAAATAAACTTATTGGGACATCACAAACGTGATTAAGATAAAATTCGATTTTTTAATTATTTGTGAAGCTTTATAACGAGTTTATGAATGATTTCAAATTTTGTAAAAATATATTCGCTGTTATCAAAAACATTTTCATTAAATATCATATAATACTTTTATAAATTAAGATTTAATTAATCTAGGTTAAGATTGAGATATGTTTGTCCTTTAACTATTCTAAACTGCTTTATACGTGCAAGATTTGGTTTTATTTTAAATAATACAAGATAAATTATTAATGAGCATGATTTGTGTGTTAGGTTAAATTCGATTAATATAATTGCAGATTATGGTAAAATTATTATTGATAATGCTTTGAAATGGATAAAAACATGGTTCTAATGAAGAAAATATTAGAAGAAAAGAATTGGACAAATGATTAAAAAGAATCAATTGATAAAGAAAAGAAGATCACTATATTGAATTTCACTAAGTCATTAATTTAAATAAGTCTAGGTCAGGGTTTCTCAAAGTGTGCTCCACGGATCCCATAATCAAATTTTAAATAAAAATTATAAATTTAAATCACCTAAAATTTTAATTATAATTTAAAAAAAATTATTATTAATTCATATATGAAATAAATTTGTTATTTTGAAATATTCAGATTTACTTAATTTTAACTAAAAAAATATGTAACTGTTAACTCAATATAGTGCGCTACGCCTACTACAGGGTTTCTCAAAGTGTGCTCCGCGGAGCCCTGGGGATCCACGAGGTAACTCAAAGGGCTTCACAGCTCAAAAGGTTTGGGAACCACTGGTCTAGGCAGCTGTTATTCGAAAGCCTAATTGATCAGATAATGGTTATTGGATATATGCTAATCAACAGATACAAAAGAATTTCAAATTAGTGATTTTTTATCAAAAAATTTATTTTAAGTGTTCAATAAAATTAATAATGTAAGTAAGTGGATTTTAATACAGGGCTATTAGAAAATTAAAAATCTCCTTGTTTTGAACAGTTCATAAAGTATCTTCATATAACCTTATAGATAAAATTAAAATAATTATTAATAAAATGTCTAAAATAAAAGGTTAATTCAAAATAATTTTAAATGGGAAAAAATTACAAAATTAACCTTATTAAGAAAGATATTAGCTTGGTGGCTAAGTATTTTGTCATTGGATTCTTGGAAATACTCTAAATATGATTCAAATCCAAGATTGTACAATTCTTTTCTAAGTTGCAGACGAAGAGCGGCTCCTTCTTCTTTTTTCTTGTATGTTGAATGTAAAAGAGTGTTAATAAAGTACATAACCGATCGTTGAACATCTATTTTGCTTCGATTCATTAAACAAACGATTAGTGGCTTGAATCTGCATTCAGGTCGCTCGGTGAATTTTGTAAAACATGAAATTATTTTGTTGCTGGCATTTTCATTAATTAAACAAATTACAGATAACAGATCGAGAGCGATGATGATTTCTTCATTATATCTTATACTTATTAATTTGCACAATATTTCACAAACCGCATCTTCTTCGTAAAGTCTCAAAATTCCAAAGCTTAATTTAAAATAAACATTCTAAAATTTTGAATCAAGATATTTTTACACATTAATCTGATTTAAATAGTAATGTTTCCAATTTTTTAAAATTTTTTCAGTAAAATGCGTTTAAAGGACTCCCCCCAAAGTACAGAATAAATCTATGTTCAGAAATTGCTTGTAGAAATTAAATATTCGTGCGATAATGGTATAAACATTACATGAATGATTGTAATAAACGAATGGATAACAATTTCTTGTTAACTATTAAATATTTAGTACACCATTCACATTTGAGTAAGATTTTAATTTTAAGAATATAAAATATTGTAATTACGTTCTTTCCAAATATATTATTTATTTAAAACTTGACATTGGAATGTTTTATTTTAAATCTCCTAATTTTAAGAATATAAAATATTGTAATTACGTTCTTTCCAAATATATTATTTATTTAAAACTTGACATTGGAATGTTTTTTTTAAATCTCCTAAAATTTCTTGTGATAAGTTTATCAAATTCCCATATGAAAGTATTCACCTTTAGTTCATGAACGGTGCCAACCCAGCTGTAATATTATTACTTGTTGACAAACAAATCCAGAATTCTACTAGATTTATTCTAATATTTTATAAAATTATATAAGAAATCTATTAAACGGCTCGTATATTTCGAAGTTCACTAAAATGTTTCACTCAAAACTATAACACTGTTCCAAACCAAGTAATCATGTATAAATTGGAAAATCATAAAAAAATAATGGATTTACCATAAATAATGTTACTTTCCTAATACATATAAAATGTTTTTCAGAATTATCTAAATTTTGTAAAGGTTAAAATCTTGAATTATTAGAAAATAATTTGGAAACTAAAAACATATTAAATTATTAAAAAATACTTACTGATTATTTCCAAATGATTTTAAACACTTGAGAATTAGGACAATTATATCTTTATCTTTGCATTTGGTTTTTATGCATTTATCTAATAAGTGTAGTAGCTTTTTTAATCCGTTACTTTTATCAAAATTTTTGATGACACATAAGCAATTCAGGGTAAGGGTTTGATATAAATTATATAGATCTCTGGCAATATTTTTGCTTTTAAAATCAATTTTCATTGAATTAAATGAATTCTTTTTTTGTATCATATGATGATTCCAAACAAATTCTTTTCTTTGATCCTCAGAATAAGAACTGTACTCGCTCTTAAGTTTCTCAGATTCGAATTCATTTAAAATATCTTCGAACAAATATTTATATTCATGAGTTTTAAAAAACAGTTCCTTTTCAGTCACCGAGGATTTTTTTAAATGGTCCACCTTTTTAATTGTCTTGTTAAATTTAAGTATACTCTTACGAGATATAGCTTTCAATTTATTAGTCATTCTATTTGCCCGAATATTCTTAGATGAATAATATAATTTAGCAGTTTTATACGTACATTTAAAAATTCAAATAAATTGAAAGTTTATTAAAACAAATTCATTAGGATTAGTAAAATACAAAATTTATCAATTATAGTGATAAAACTAAATTTAATTTGTTTGCTGTTTAATTAATATCGCGTTGGGAAACATCTCGGAAAAATTAAAGTACGAAGAAAGTCCAAACGAACTAGTAGACGAAACTTAAGAAATTAATGCAAATAGAAATATTTTAAAAAGTAAAATAAACATTTAGTTAAAAATTTAAAAGTAAAACGAGTAAAATTTGAATCATGAAAATGTTCTGCATTTGAAAAAAAAAATAATCGAAAATTCTAAATAAATTTGACCACAAAAATTTTTCAATATATATTAAAAAAATCTTTAAAAAATGGCTTTGAAAAAACTATATAAATATTATTATCATAAACAATTTCGTATATTAACCCGTTCGCTACCAACCGTCACATATATGTGACACGGCCTTTTACTACCACAGCCCAACGTCACACATATGTAAAATATTTTTTCACAATTTACAAAGGCATGTTTGAACATGTTGAGTATTGAACTAAATTGTTAAGTTTCAAGCTGTAAAATGTATGAAGTCTGTATTTGGTCTGCTCTCGCTTTGAATATTTAGAGTCTTTATAACAATTTAATAGCTCAGTTTAGCAGCGTTAGTGAAATTAACAAGTTTAAGAAGGAAAAGATTTTGTAAAGCAAAATTATTAAAACTGTTATGTAAGTAGCTATAAAAATTATTATTACATTTAATATTTTTAACAGAAAACAACAAAATGTTAAATTTTCGTAAAAGTCCCCAAATGAAGAACAGATGCGTAATATATTCCAGTGATGAGGACATGGAATGTGATAACGATATACTAGTACCAGATCCAACTGATAAATTTACTTTTACGGATTCTGAAGAAATGAGCAGTTCATCAAATTCAATAATTATTCATGAAAATGACCATAATTCCTGCATCGAAGATAGTTATATCAGTATTAACAATGGTAATAGTAGAGTACAAGAAAATAATATAGACGATATAGACCCTGTTTTGCACGATTTTATTGGAGAAGAGGGTTTGAAAGCAAACATATCAATAGATAATTCTCCTTTTGATGCCTTTTTGTTATTATTCGATAATGTCCTCATTGGAAAAATCGTACATTGGACAAATGCTCACGCTGAAGTTTTCCTGAATACAACACATATTTCATCTAATTCAAATCTGAAAAAGTGGAGGATGAAAAACAGAGGATGAAATAAAAAAATTCTTAGGTCTTTGAATCATGATGGGAAATATTCGGATGCCTTCGTTAAAGGCATATTGGAATACAAATATGCTTTATAATCATCCCTTGTTTGGAAAAGTTATGTGCAGAAATCGGTTTGAATCAATACTTCGCTGCCTAAGGTTTTACGATGAAACAGACGATCAAACGAATCGCCTTCATAAAATCGATAAATTTTTGGATCATGTAATACAGAATATTCAAAGTGTTTATTATCCTGGTGAGAACTTATCGGTAGACGAATCTTTACTGTTATGGAAGGGACGCTTGATATTTAAACAATATATTTTACAGAAAAAAGCAAAATATGGAATTAAAATATATGAGCTATGTACACCTGATGGATTCGTGACAAATATAGTTATTTACGGTGGAAAGAATACTGTAAATAATGAAGATAGTCATTCTCACTGCGTCGTTTACTACCTGTTAGAAAAATATTTAGGAAAAGGACACACTATATTTATGGATAATTATTATAATAGTGGTGGGTTACAGGTAATCTAAAGTGTCTACCTACTCGTGCTGTTTCCAGCGTAACCCAGAATAGAATTGACAGCTGACCACTTGATACCCGTTGAGTACTAGCAAAAAGTGAGCATGCTTAGCATACTATAATTGTCTAGTACCCACTGGGGTTCACGGACTGCCGATAGAAGGCTTATGTCCGATTTCTTCAGGTCCCCGTTACGACAATTAACATTATTGAAAAATCAGAATATCCGAACGCTAACGTAACAACAACAATTTTATTCGAATTGCACAATTTGTGTCGGAGTTCATGATGTCTTAGTCGACTCCTTCGGGGTAGTCGCTAGCACTGTCGGTTGAAATGGTGTTTGGGCCAGGCTGGCTTGTCTCATCTTAGCCCGTGCAGCCTTGCCCGGCCGAATCTTCTTCCTGGGGGGAATCGAAGGAACACACTCCTTCGGCTTGTGGAATAATTCGCTCATCGGTCGGATCTTGGAGATTACCTTTTGATCGATGGCCTGTTGGTGTTCTTTGGTCTCCAGCTCCTTCACTCTCAGACGGAGAGCCCGCAACTTGACCTGGTCCTGAGGACTCTGTAGTTGTAATTGAGAGATCAGCTTCATACGCTTCTTCATTTCTGCTGGCGGGAACCAAGTGCTTTCGAAATTTCGGCAATGGGCCTCGATTCGCGTCAGCTTGGCCCGGTATTCCTCCGTCTGTCGTTGCGCTCGTTCTCTGTCCGCCCGCATATCTTCCAGGAGTTTTAACACTAAAACAAATTCAAAATAAATATCTTTTCGCACTTTCGTCAAGTGTCCACGCCTTATTGCTAACACCATCGCTATATAAGCTACAATCTCCACGTCGTAACCCCGTATTAGTGCGCACCTAAACCCCAGATTTAGTCCTATGAGTTTTACTAAAACATTATGAGATTGGTAGTAATAGGCAAAATTTAAAGGAATATAAAATAAGGAATAAAATAAGTAAAAAATAAGGAAATAAAATAAGGAAATCCAAACAATCAGCTTAATATTAATAAACAAAAAATTAAAGAATAACAGTTTACGCATAGATTAGAAGGAAATCCATGCAGAATTACATGACAAAAACACTTTACACATCGACGATAGCGAAGTCAAGACATGCCAATTCATATTATATTGAGTAACATATCATTATCATTAATTGTATCGGGAAAGTGAATACACTCGAAATCGCATCACAAGGCGCTGATATTTGGCCTGGCGATTACCTTGGTTGTGTTGGGTGGGTTCTCCGCGGACGTCCTCGCTTTCGTGGCTGATCTGGACCTCGCGGAGGACTTCTTTGGCGTTCCAGACCACGGCGAATGGCGGCTGTTCGTTTAGGGTAGCATTGAGATCGTGCGTAGCCGTCGACTTCCTCGAGCTCACCGGCCAGGGTTGCATTTTCGAGCCGCTGCAACCGGTCCACGGCTTCCTTTACATCCTCGAAGGCGTCGATCAGAGCCAGGGAGGTGTTATTGATTGAGGGTTCCGTTTTTGGGACCACCGGAACCACATTCTGGTACGTCCAATCGTGGATCTTATACCAGATCTACCGGGAGCTCAGTCTGGTGATTTCTTCATCTTGGCTTAGTCGAGCGGATTCGTCTGCCTCCTCTTGGGTTCTTGAGTCTTGATGTAGATGCCAAATGACTCGTGTGGCCGTCTTCTGGTCTAATATTAGGCATGCTTGTGATATTAAGAGAGATATTAAGTCGAATTTCTGTTCACTCACTAT
>CAUHTR010004017.1:0-11632 GCA_959609185.1 Schmidtea polychroa | reverse complement strand
TGAAATTTGTGGAAATGATGACGGCCAGGATGATGATCATTTTTTTTTATTTGCGCCATAATTTTTATTTTTTTTTTAAATTTTTATTTTCTAATTATTTCTTGCTAATTTTTCCTCCATGATGGACTTGGAACGGTTCCAGAACATTCCATATTATTTTTAATTTAATTTTTATTTTAATGATGTTTTTCCTAATTTCTTTTTTAGAATTTTTATTTTTATAACTAATTTATTTTATTTGATTACTTTTATTGTTTTATATGGCTTTCATGATGGTCATCGCCATTCTTATGAAATGTTCTGGGATTTTCTAGAATTTTTTCGATGTTATACCATCTTTCTAAGCTATTCGAGTCTGTTTTTTTGTAATTTTATGTCTCTTTGCTGTTTTTGAGTTAGTTTCTTGCACTACTTCTTGCATCTGTGTCATTTTATTTAATTTCTGTGTTTATATTTTTGTTGTTTTCCCTCTTAATTAATATTGTTTACTTGATGTATTTTTATAATTTGACTGTACTTTTTGCTTTTTGTGTGCTATGTACCTACGCATTCTAGTCACAAATTAGAGTTTTGGGTCTAGAAATCAGTTCTAGCCCAACAATAGTATCTCTTTATAAAGATAAAACCCACGTTGTTGGCACACTTCGCAAAAATCGCAAAGGCAATCCGACAATTGTAACTGAAAAAAAATTAAAAAGGGGCGAATCTGTTTTAGCAAGAAAAAGAAATATTTTAGTGCAGAAATGGAAAGATAAGTGGGATGTCCTGACTATATCTACAAAACATAAGGCTTCATTCCAAGAAGTACGGTGCAAAAGAGATTACATAAAAATTAAGCCTTCCACTATAGTTGATTATAATAAAAACATGTCTGGAATTGATAGGGCGGTCCAAATGATTTCCTATTACTTTATCCCTCAGAAATCGATACGCTGGTATTTAAAACTTTTCTTTCATATACTTGACCTGGCAATTTGAAATTCTTGTTGGTTGTAAAATAAAATTCATTCAACTAAAAATACTTATTTAGAGTTTCGAGATGATATTGCCTTTGTACTACTTAATTCTGGTAGAGAAGTACCTATGTTTTCACGCAGCCATAATTCACAAACACAGCAATTCCTGAAAAAGCTGGAGAAACGAGTTAGATGCCATGTATGTTCAAAAAACAAACAGCGCAAAGCTACTTTCTTCATCTGTGAGATTTGAAAAACTAATAATGTACAATCAATTGGATTGTGCGTTGATGAATGTTTTAAAATTTATCATACAAAATAAAATGAATTTCATATTGATAAATTGTTTTTATATATTATTTGGCTTATAATCAATTTCTTCTAATTTAATGTGACACATGGACCACGGCATGTAGTTTCTATCTATAGCCCAGCGTCACATATTTGTGTCAGTTTAAAAGAATACTTATTTTGATATTGATATTCTTTATATACTAACTCACAATTAATTACCAACATTTATTTCAATATTTATAGTGTTATTTTGTAACTCAGAAATAATTCTTTTTTATAAGTTTTAACGATTTATTAATTAAATTGTTAGATGTGATGGGATAGCTGTCCTCCGTCCGATTTCACTTTATTCGTCGATGTTCCTTCATTCGCTCGGTTATCATAATGTTTTCATCATGACTCCTGCAGCGTCAATAACCTGCTTAAAATGCACCGTTATATAAATACCCATTGCATAAAGGGTTGCTGAAATAGAAATTATTGCTACCACTTTGGCCTATACCGCCAAGGTAATCTCGTACAGTATAGTGGCTCTGGATGCTTTCATGCATTGCATTCATAGGTTTGGTTTTCATTTGGTGAATACACCATGGAAGCTTTATTTGATAACTTTCTTAGATAATGCCAAAGGGCCGGGTGTATAATTGCCTTATTCGAACGACTTGCTGGTTTCGTGATCTCTCTTCGTAAAAGTATAATATAAAGGTATAATATAAACCGGTGAAATTCCCCAAACCGCTACAACAACTACCATAACAACAGCTCAGGAATGGAATCAAGAAACGGTTTTTGAAACAAAAACCATTGTTATTTCCATAACAAATTTGGAGACAAAGCATACAAATGCGTAAAGCCCTGTGAATACCGTAAAAAAAATAATACCTTCAAGGTGCATTCAAACAATGCAGATTTCCTAATTGACACAGGCTCCGTGATCTAACTATTACCCCATTAAATGTAGAAAAACGCAAAAATTACAGAAAAACCACTAACCGCTGCAAACGGCTCCAGCATAAAAAACATTTGGCCAACATACTCTAACCCTAACAATAAATTCAAAAAGATACTAGTGGCCATTCACAATCTCAGAGATCTATCAATCAATAATAGGAGTCGATTTTTTAGCAAACTACAACCTAATAGTAGACTGCAAATCCAAGAAAATAATCAAAAATGACAAAACAGATAAAAAAAACCGCCAAGAGCACAACAACGAACATTTAAAAAGTAGACATCGGCGTGATACAAACAAGCACACCAAACATCAAAACAACCAAAACAATCGAACACGTCCCAGAAATAATTGCAATCCTGACAAAATACGATAAACTCCGCGAAACAGTAACCTTCGATGAAAAATCAAACCACGCTACTGAACACACTATCATAACCAATGGAAATCAAGTGCATGCAAAGATCAAACAACTAGACCCACAAAATACAAACATCACTAAAAATATTTTCCAGGAACTACTAAAAAACAATATAGAAACACATTCAAATTCGGACTGGTCATCAGCACTAATGCTCAAACAAAAAGTAAATGGGGACTAGAGAGCTTGCGGAGACTGTAGAATGCTCAACAAAATGACATAACCAAATAATTACACACTGCCGATCATAAGGGACATAATAAACAAACTCAATGGAGCCAGGATTTTCTCAAAAATTGACCTGCAAAAACCCTATCATCAAATCTAAATCAGAAAAGAGGACATTAAAAACAACAATCTATCATCTAAATCAGCATGTTTGAATATAACCGAATGGCATTCGGTTTACGAAATGCAGCAGCAACATTTCAACATTTCATGGACCAAACGGTAAAAAACAACAAAAACACAATAGCATATTTGGATGACCATTTGATAGCTAGCCCAAACAAACAAGCTCCTCTAAAAACCATTAATGACGTACTGAAAACACTAAACACAGTAAACCTCAAAATAAACGCCCAAAAATGCGAATTTCTGAAAAAACGAAATTAACTTTCTAGGACACATACTGGACGAAAAGGCACGAAGCCGATCGAGAAAAAAACTCCATCCAACAATTCAAACTGCAAAATACAAATAGAGAACTCAGACGATTTCTAGGGATGGTAAACTGCTACCACTCTGATATACCAAACTGCATCCAGCTTCTAGCTCCACTAAACGACATAATCAAAACAAGACGAAACGCTTGAATAAACTGGACTGAGGAAGCAATCAAAAACTTTGAGAAAGCAAAAACAAGTTTATCCCAGGCTACACTACTCGGATGCCCAGATCCAAAACTAAATTAAAACCTAGCTACGGATTGTTCAGGTTTTGCAATGGAAGCAACCCTTTTCCAAGAAATTAAAAATACACCAGACAAGATACTCCACATTCGACCGAGAACTGTTGGCAATCCAATACAACATTTTTAACACTTATTAGAAGCAAGAAACTTCAAGATTTATACTAACCACAAACCCCTTATAAACGCGATCCAAATAAAAAATCCATCACCAAGACAAATAAGGCAATTTAATTGTATTATCAATTAGGTCGCGGGAGCAGCAAAAATAACAGCAGACACCTTGTCAAGAACCGAAACAGACATAAACGCACTCGAATTCAGCGAAATGTTCGAAGTCAATACAATCAAAAACAAACTACCAGAAACACTGAAAGAACTACCAACAAAACATATCTTAAAAATCGAACAAATCAACGAATGTTTGTACGATAATGAAAATACACCAAGAATACTCCTACCGAAAGAATTCAGGAATACGTGCATCTCAAAGATACACGACATCAATCATCCAGGAAACAGGGCCACATACGAAATCATCATCCCAAACACAAACAAAAACACAACCAAATTACAAACACATCGCATTCAGTGAAAAAGATACAACAAAATTATTCGACAATAACACAGCAATATATCAAAATAAAAAAAGCGCTACAGTGACTGTCTCAAATAAAAACACAACATACGAACAAACAATGTTTCGCTGTACAACTTTTTGTATTTTCATTCAATTGTAAAACATAAAACATAAACATAAACACTCTTAATGTAAATTTGTAAATTTTGTTTAATTGTTAACCTTCGGATTTAAAATGGGAAGTTATTTTTTCGTTATAATTAGGGTTATCTATTATTATAGTAAGTACAATTTGTGCGGTAACGTTATTTTTATAATATAGTTATAATTTTTATTATAATAAAACTGTATAATGTTTCAATTCCCTATAGAAATAAATAGCAATATAAAAATAGAAATAATCGAAAAATCGAAGAAAAATTTAGCCAAATACAAATAAAGAAACTTAATTGAATCGAAATCGAATTTACTAGAAACCAAATTACCGAAGTTATGATACTATTTTCAAGAATCTTCTAACTCTACCAACAATCTTATATTATATATTTTTCCATCACTGACACTACAAAACTAAAGAAAAAGATAGTCAACTATATTCAGGTAAATAACGATTATATTAGTATCGGAGGTTCCCCAAAAGTATTTTAACCAGTTACAGATAAGTTCCAAAATCCAATTCAACCACCTAAGGTGCGTTTTCAAATTTTGTTGTTAGTAATAAAATTTTGTAAAAGTTTATTAAATTATTTATTTTGATAATTCTATATTCACTATACACAAACACCCCGGCTGTCCGCTACATTAATAAAGGTGACTCTGTCGGTTACTATCAAATCTCCTAATACAAAACACGCAGAAAACAAAAATAAGTCTATTAACATAAATGTTATTATAACAATTAAACTAGTACCCTCGTACTACATCTAACAATGCATATTTCTAATTTAAGGATCGGTTTGGCCTGTGAATATCTTACTTTAAGGTAGCTATTGTTACATTCTTCGACGAAATCTCAGTTAAAGTCGCCATATTGCAAGGCCATATCAAATCGTATGAAAGACCTTTAAATAAGAGTTGACTAGGTCGATTTGACCTAACTATCATCAAATTGCAACTCGTCTCCTCAATGACTCATCACCAAATCATACCATCGTCAGCAGGAGTACTTAATACTACTTACTATTATAAAATATATTCGAGATCACTTTCACTATTTGCTAATCACTACAATACGATCAATTGTTTTTTGTCAACGATATTCTATATTATACTACAGTAATTACCAATTTCATTTAAGTCATTGCATTGATCATCAAAAGCAATTTCTAATATAAAAATTGCGCATCCCAAAATATAACTATTTTCTTTCATCTTCATTCAGAAGTTCATAGAACTTTACTTTATTGCAATTATATGTAAATTCTTGATTTGACAGAAAATTTCGCTCTTACATTATATCAAATTGTTAATAACCATCATTTTCTGAATTTAATTTCAAGGTTTACACATTCACATTCCCAGTAATATATACATTTGAAACATTTATTAAATAAACTAAAATTCACAAAACATCTATCAAAGCAACAATATACTTCAACTTATTCTATTTTTACAACAAATTTGTTTACATTCAAGTAAAATATTTAACAACAAATAACACAAAAAAATTCAAAAATCGACACTAAAACTATATTTACACAGGAATCACATCAATCGTGTTTTCTTTGATGGGGGCCCACTTTTCTTTAGCCATTGCGACCTGAGAGCATTTGGATCGCTTTTAGTCTTGTTTCTCACAGTTCCTAACCAAATAAGATCGGCACAGAGATTTTTACCGCGGAGATTTATATCTCGAATGTAATTCAATGTTTCAATTTTCTCAAACGGCGTCAGTCCAGATGAGAGTTCAACAAATGCACAACTAGATCAATGAGCACAAATTAATGATAGACAACAATAGGAATTTAATAATAATTCCATTCCAATAAAAAATGTCAATTTTATTACATCCATAATTTCCTTAATAATAAATCTATTTCTCATTTCATTGCATAATATATTAGAGTTAAAAAATAAGTGTAGATAAAATTTATATGCACAAGTCGAATGAAAATCAATTAAATATTAAAACAATCAAATTAAGTGCAAAGAAACATATTTTGAAAAAGTACAAAAAAGGAAAAGGTTAATTCCTGCGTGTATCAAGAAAGTTAGCTTTATAGACGACAATAAAAAATGCAAAGCAGTATATTGTATTTATTATATCAAATCGAATTGTTGAGACGTTGGGACTTATAAAATTGAAGTTTAAATTATTATAAGAAACTTCGGATCTGATATGGTACCGACGAAAGTCAAATAAGCACGAAACCAGCCTACCATTAAAAATCGAATTGAATATCACTTTAAAAACATTTTTTTAAGTTGAGAAAACTTCCGGGTAAAACAACCCCACATTTCCGCTATATAGAAAATCAAAAACGTTGTGATTGGAAAAGAATTGAATTTTCTCATTTCGATTTTAATTTGGTTCAAAATTATTAAATAATCTCAAGACCAACATGACCCATCCTATTACATGGTGAATCAACATTAGAAATCGATAATAGAAAAAGAATTTCAGTTCATTTTGTGAAGGTTTCGATACAATAGTTGTAATAGAAATACTAGAACACACAAATCTATCAGAACTTAAATGGATAACAGTTACCAACATGGATATGAGAATTTAAACCAAAATCAACAATATTCGTCGCGGCACATTATAGCAAAAAAATAAAAAAACTTAATTATTTCTTTTAAAATATTTCAACTCACATGAATAATTTCCCTTTTATTGGACGGTGCAATTCCAATTTAACTCAAAGGATATGAACATCTTTTATGTTATTTTTGTAAAACTCAAAAATGAATAACTTTTTATACTAGATTGATAGGGTTACAAGTGGAAATTGATGAAAAATTTTTTTTACTTAACAGAGATCAGTGGAAAGTAATATTAGTAGGTAGATGTGAGCTCCTTACGCTACCATCAGTTACCGCGCACTGGTTAGCAACAGAACCCCTACCCCCTCATTTTTTCAAGGTCAAGTCACGATTATTGATTCTTAAATTTTTATTCATTTTAATGTGCATTTATTGATTTTTAAGTGCAAAATTTTCGATATAGAAATTTCAAGTATTGTGTAATTATTGATTAAAAAGTAATATTGATTTAAAGTGAATTTTTACTTTTTTGTTTTATCTCACTGTAGCACGGGAGTTTGAGATTTTCAAAATATTAATGAACTGAAATGCTTTGAGTATTGTATTATACAGGGAATTCGGGAATTTCCATTTCCCAATAAATATCAGTTTATACATAAATAATATTAAGGTTTTTTAATTTGTTTCCATCTTCCATTTTCCCCATGATTAATATTATAACTAAAACCCCTCAAACATCTATTTACTTGAACTCACGTGCAAAGGTAAGGACAAGTATTTCTAATATATTCGGCTTCACGTGTAAAATTACACAATAGATTAAAATCTAAACCTATTGGGGTCTGGGATTTATTCCTAAGAATATTAGACAATCTTAAAGATTTCGAAATAATTTTAAACAATAAAAAGTAACCTGACGGATCTAAACATCAAAACTTAAAGACTCAGAGGGCTGTTTATTTATTTTTATTATATTTTCATAACTGATTTCGTTCAAAAAATATTTCAATTTTAGACTATCTATTCCATCAAATATGATAACTGAAATATAGAATTTTAAAATATTGGAAGTCCGTGTTTATTTTATTGAAATAATTATTAACAATGCGCATTAATAATAAATAATAAAAAACTTATATAATAATAAATAAGATTAATTAATGAGAATAATTAATAATAATACTAAATAATAATAAATTCAGAAAATTGGATTAATTCAATTGTAAAATTTATTATAAAAACTACGAACCTTCCAGAATCTTGAGTCATGGTGGAAAATCTAACAATATTTGCATTTCCTTCTAACTTCCTTGTATCGCTACAATCCCCAATATTGTACACAAACACGTAATTGCTGGGAGAAATCATATCCAATCCTTTTTCTAACATTTCTTCATTTTCATCCGATTGCAAATAAACCTCTGAAACATTTACATTATTTCCTTTGATTTTTGTTGTAACCAATTTATTAAGGGCTCCCATCCATTTATCAGTTGTCGTATCTGGATAATACAAAAACGCAATCCTAAAGCCAAATCTCAAAATGAGTTTGAAAGTGCCAGTTTTACTTGTGCTCATCGCAAGACATTATAGTTAATGAATCACACTCAAGGGGCAGCAACGAAAATGACGAATATTCAACAGTGTTCGGTAAATTGTTAACAAAAATAAAATCTGACTTCATTAAGTTATACTCCGGAGGTGGATCGCTGAATTTATTAAATTTAGAAACCGGTATTAAATATCAATACTACAATAAATTAAATTTATATTAATCATAAATAGCACAGGACAAAACATCAATTTTTCATTGTTTATATTTTCATGTAAGAAATTTTTAATACATTTATTAATTTTTAGTATTTTCAATCGTGTATTTTCATAAGTACAATTAAAAACTTTTTTGAGCGGAGAAATCTGTGGAGAAAACCTATGGTACAATGATCCACTCACCATGAAATGCATACTCATAACTTAAAATCGATAAAACCATTTTGGATGTTTCGATTTTTAAAATTCCTAGTTGATTAAGATTTTAATTTCAAGTGGATTGATGACAAAACCTTTCAGACAGACGTTAACTGTCATTTTAAATTAGCAAAATAAAGGATTCATTAACCTATTCGAAAGTTTTGCATATTTATATATAATTTAATACAGTAAGTAGAAAAATAGTACAAAAATTGTTTCTATAAATTTTGAAGTTTCATATGATATAATGATCATTATTATAATTATATAATAACACTACAAATTCAAAATATTTTTAAAATTCGAAAACTACATTAACATTGTTAAATTGTCTCGTATTGTGTAAGAAGCAAACTGTTATAACCTCAAATGACATGCATAACATCAGCATTATCGATTTTGTTAAATGACTTAGCAACAGTATGAAATTGACAGAATTTCAAAATTAAATGTTTGTTTAAAAATATTTAGGTTACAAAACATCTTTCTTATCTATGTTTCTCTTAAATGGATTTCGATTTAAAAATTAGAGAAGAATGAAGGAGGCTTAATCATGAAATTTTCAAAATTCCATCATATAATCTTTGTGTATAAACAATATAGACATTAATATGTATTGATTCATGAAATTTAATACAATTTCTAAGATTAAAAAGTCGACCGAAGGGAGTGTCCAATATTAAGGATCATAATAAAGTCTGTATGAGAGAAATAGGAATGTCTGATTTTAAAATCTTATCAAAAAATTTTGATAATTGTTTTGAGCGTGTGATATGTGAAGCATTTTGATAAGAACTTTTAATCCTAAAATCAATGTGCAGAATGCAGTGAATACGTGTGTGTTGAATGTTCTAATTCAGTTTTTGTATGTTGATGTATATTGAATAATTGTTATGTTAAATAATTAAAAAAATAATATTTTTTAAAGAATTTTAAAAGTTTAAAATAATTGTTTGTTGAAAATTAATTTTAAAAATAATTATTTAAAATTGTTATTTATAATTTAAAAATTTATAGATTTTATAATTTGTTTATAAATTATTAATATTGTATAGTTATTCATCCCTAGTGAATGTAGGTAACCTGATGATGATAGTGATGCTATCGAAATATATAGTGAAAAAGATGTACGAATGGCGATTTTTATTAATAAAATCTTTACCGTGTTTATTTAAAAAGTTCGTTTAACATTACATGTTCTTAAATGATGAGAAATCACTATACCAGTAACGTGTATTTACTTTGGTTGCCAGAATGATAGTCGCTCTCCAATCGAAGACCTTGATGCGGCTTTTGAGGCATTGGAAAATGAAATTGCAGAGGAACTCACATCAATCCTAAATTGGTTTGAGGATGTCTACATCGGATGTCAAAATCGCAACCGGACACGACGTCGGGCATTGTTTCCTCCTCCTATGTAGTCTGTCTACGAGAGAACAGTGAATGGAGAGGTTGAACTATGTTGAAGCAGCACATCGAAGATTGCAGGCCGAATTTGGGATGGATCACCCAAACATTTGGAGATTTATAGACGGAATTCGAGGTGTTCAAAAAGGGCGTGACCTTGTATATGAGCAATTTCTTCGTGGAAACCAGCCGCCTGTAAAACGCAGAAAATACGTCGCAGCAGATACCAGAATCATGAAAAATTGTGGCGAGTTACCGAGAACGAAACATCGTTGAGCACCTTAGATGACTTGCGCATAATTTCTTGATGGATTAGGCCTAATAAACACGGATTTTCGGGAAAGGTTAAATACTCTACATGTTTTGCTAAATTTTTATAAGTTGACTATTTTGTATTTTCTAAAAGTAAAATATTGGATGACAGGATTCTTTAAACGTTTTGCAATATATTATTTTGCATTTATTGTAAAGTAAAGTATGTTCATACAGTTTTTATTTTGTTTTGAACATAATATTATGAACACTAGCTTTTTTTCTTTATTTATTTTGCTTATATTGTCTTTTCATTTTTTTTATTTCCGGTTGTTGTGTTACGGCTATTATGCAGTAATAAAGCTGATAGATAAATATTTATAATTTTTTTTCAAAAAATTATTTATAAATGTTAAATTAAACATGAAGTTATTTTTAAATGGCGCCAAAATGTCACGTACCGAAATTTTAGTGTGTCTTTTGTTCTTATATAAGACGACGAACTATTTATTATTCCGAAAACCTACTCAAAATTTCTCGCTTCAATACTTATAATTAAATATTTCTCTTTAACTTAGTAACTGCAAAATAATCATCAGATATTTAATTTGGAAGCCAATAGTATTTAACGAAATTTTAAATATAGCATTACTGTATAGGTTAAAAATGAAAAAAATATTATTTATTTAGGATAAATAATAAAAATATTTAATTAATTAAACAATATAATCATATAATTGGATTTACCTCGAGATTTCGACAGAAAACTCCGCTAAAATTTCAACATCGTCTTCGTCATCGCTATCAATAATTTCTACTTCACTTTCTTCAGTATTGATTTCAGTGATATCGACGAAAGTGTTATCTACATGCGATGTTATGTTGTCTACATTATCTAGAGGTTCACGAGGAATGTGAACCGTTCGCCTTTCAGAATTATTATCAGGCATGTCATAACATTTCAAATAGATATTATCCACCATTACTTGAAATCCTTCAAAAACTAAAGACCTTAAATAATCGATCAGTTGTGATATTCCAACATCAGACAGTCCTCTCAAACAAACAAATCCAACTTGAGTCGTATTTTCGTTAATTTGAAATAAATAAACTTTGAAATTAATCGGAGATCCTTTGGTTAATTGACTGTGATCTATACACGCGGCAACATTGTGAACAAATA
>CAUHTR010004016.1:0-40880 GCA_959609185.1 Schmidtea polychroa | reverse complement strand
GCTTGAATAAAAGGACTGCCATGAAACAATAAACGTTCATTGACAACATTGAGGTTTTCTTCGAATAACTCTTGTTTCCTTATTAAATACTTTTGCCAAAGTTTTTGATTACATAATCTCTCGACTTTCAATATAGTATATCGGTTAAATATGCCTCCAACATTATCTTTGTGTGGCCGTATAGAACTTTGCATCTATGATAACAGAAAAAATTTTAAATCTTGAAAATACAAAGCAACTCAAGTTTACGCAAATATTTTTTATCGTGATAAACTTAGCATATTATATGGAATTCATATAAACTTTGCCATTATATTTGGCAACGATTTCGCAATAGTTCAAAATATTAGAACAACAGGTCGTCTTTATTAAAATACTTTTCAACGACTGCCAAAGCTTTCCCGTCATTCTTGTACTTCCTGGAACCCTCTATGTACATTTTCCACTCAATATTTCGACTTTGTTAGAATTACTTTATTTTATTCTCCTTGCTGTCGATATATATATATATAAATCATAAATTTATCTTCAATCACTTTCAATAGCTAGTGTAATAATTTCGATAATGTAAGATGACATAACAATAATTTATAATAAAGCAATTAAATAACAAGGTCACTATGAAAAGAATTTTTACTTCTAACATATTCCCTACCATGGGTGTCCGCAGGAATTTTTCCAAGGGGCGGGGGGGGGGGCAAAAATATTTTTTTAACCAAGTAGACAATTTTTCTAGGGAGAAGAGAGTTGAAAAAAATGCATGTGTATAATAAATATTTGGGGTATTATACAAAATAGGACTTTATTTTCGTTTATTTACAAAATAGAACTTTTTTTAAAACCAGAACGTCAGTTAATATTGAAAGTTTTTATACAAATAAGATGATTTGAAATCATTGATTTCCAGATATAATTAATAACATTAAAAAAAACAGGAAGCCTCTTTAAATTAAATTTTTTTATTAATTTTTTTGTCTTGGGTTTTTCCAAAATTGTTTGAGCGCATCCATTAAAATGTGTTTAAATTAATCGAAAAATAAAATGGTTTGGGAAATTCAGGGGGCAAGTGTCCCTACTGTTCCTGTTATCACTGACATTATCATTACCAACAATCTGTCGAGATATCATAATTTTGATTTCGATTTCAATTTTGATTGTGTTTTTGTTTTTCCTTCTTTGATTTGAATTTGTTAATTAAAAACGATCCTGTAGTATTTTATTGTTTGACTTTTGCCATTTCATTCTCTCGTTGCTACTTCTCAGAATTCTGAAGCCACACGCTTTATTTTATACCTTTCCTCCACTAATTTTGCTCACTTTAATAATTATTTAATTTTATTATTTAGGTATCCTCAACAATATTTAATAGATGATTCATAAATATTACAGGAAAAATAATAAAACAAAATATAATATTTACAAAAATATAATACGAATCACGATTTATAAGAAAATGTATTATATAATTAATGGTCGATAATTCTACGCATCACAAAATTTGGGCTTTGCCTTTAGTAAGTGCTATTCAACAAATGACACTTGATAAAGACAAAAGCTGAAAATTTTTGTTGTGTAGAATTAGAATTATGATTTTTTATCAGAATGAGAATAAATAAAATATCATCAAAAAAATAAAATATTTTACTGATATAAAATATTTCAAATAGCTTTCTTCAAAACTTCAACAAATGTATTTATCAGTGCTTTTTTTCTGACGGAACGCTCCGGAACGGCGTTCCCGCCCTTTTTTCGCTGAATGATTTTAAAAAATTGACATGCTTTGATTTTTTGTCATATTTCTATTTCTGACATTTCAAATAGATAATTACAATCAAATTAAAAGTAGTAGTCATACGCCAAGTCGAGTGAATCATAACTCTGTGCTTCCTACGTGTCATTATTATATAAAACACGCTCACGGTAAATATACTACGTCATTAAAATCGTTTCCTGTCATCGGTAATAAGTGTATATTTTGTGTCCTGCATAATTATTTTATTTGTTAGCTAATTTCAGCGTCATTTTTTTGCATATAAAGGATAGTACAGATACGTTTTCAGTGACAGGCTTGAATTTAACAGAGTGCTTATCGCATGGACATGTGTATGCCATAATATCAAGAGCAAAATACACCTTAACTTTGTTTATCATCGCTGATGATCAACAAGAGAGTAATAATATTGAATATACTAAATTTAGTTTAGATAAATAGGTAAAAATTTAGACATAATTTTAGAGTCTATGAATTCTATTTATTCAACCTCTTTAATAATAATTCACATTCAAAAATCTACAGAATTTCACTGATCATGTTTAAAATTTTAAAAATATTTTTTGAATTATACAATATTTAGAGATATCTTCAAATATTTTAATAACCATACTTGTTCTTCAACAGATTGGTAGTCAATGTCAGAGGGCAATAAGTCTACCAATAAAGTCTTATCAGTGCCAACACTTGAGGAAAACACAGAAGACAGCACACTTGTGGTTACTGGATCAATTGCACCAACCCCTCCCCCAGGCTTACGATGGAGAGAACATGAATTTGAATGAATATTTACATTAGGATCAGATCCAAGAGAATTTTCACATGTAGGTGCTTGACTTGCTGATCGACTAAATTTAGAAATGCCCTTGAGAATTTTATGCCGATGTCCATAGGCAACAACTCCTAATTCTTTAAGCTCAGGATGACCCATTTCCAATAATATATCCATTGTAACCTAATTAATAAATATTGATGATATGAAAAAAGAATGACAAAAAATAACAGAAACAATAAAAATGAATTCACTGAGTTCAAAAATTAAATATTTGTTGGGTTAATTAGAAAATTAGCTAAGGAATGGAATGTAGGTTGACTTGAGCTTGAACAAAATAATTTGTTTCAACAGTCCCCTGGAATGCAATGGTAAAAATTTTACACGGATTAGCCAACTGAAATCATCTATGACATTGTCCAAAAATATTATTGTCACGCTGTGATCTTACGTTACCTGATAAAGCTATTCAAAAGATGAAAATGTACCTTCATGATCCATAAAAACCCTGTATCACGACCACTAACACTGTATATACGCGTAATGTGTACAAAAATGATTTAATGAAAATGTCTTAATTGAACCAGCCGTTGAACTGGTTTTTTAAAAATATTAGTCCATATTGTCGTTCTATTCAACAAATCGCAAAACAACAATAATAAAAATCTATTATTAAAAAAATCCAAATAAGAATGTATATATTTTATATATTTATTCAGAACATAAAAAAAATGTTTTCTGAATTTCAAACTAAACTAAAAAAATAAATATTGGAAAGAGCAATTAAAAATATTTTATTTAGTTTATTCCAATTTGTAGTTTTAAATATTTTATTTTATATTTGCACAAAAAAAATTAAATAATTAAATTAATTAATAAAGTTCGAGGAAAATGATGGGAACGAGTTGTCACGGGCCACTGATGAAATAAGACATTTCAATATAATGATGTTGCCTTCTAAAATGAGGTTATCTCTTCCAAACCTTTACATGAAGTTAGATGGTTATCTAGAAATTTTACGTTAAAAGCGAGTATTAGAAATTATGGAGCTCCATTAATCCAATAGATTAAAGAAGATGAAGCTGACTATCCCCCTGTCTTAACACAATCACTGCTCAAACAATTGTTGAAGTTCGATCCCACACGTTAAATTAATTAATTCATTTTATTATGTCTGTATGTACTTTTTAATTCATTTTTTATTATCAAATTGTAAATAATAAAGAAATGAAATCCAGTAATGAACCTCAAATATCTGCAAAAAAGCCCAGCAAATTTTAGTTTGTAAAAAGCATTTTCTTTGGTGTTTAGAAAAAATTTCAAAGTAAATTCGGCATTAATATTGTTAATTTATTATTTGCAATTATTTTTGTATTCTATTGTAATTATATAAACATATCTAAAGAAATTTTTACCTGTGAATATTGTATTTTTATATAAATAAAACTAACACATTAACATGTTTTCGAAATGATGTACCTTAACAACGTTTATGTGTCATATTTAATGAAAAGTATTCGCCAAATTTAACTCCTGCCATGGGCGCCAAAAGACTTTCCTACGGCCCTGAATAAAGGTTACATGGAGCATTAATTACTTAAAATTTGTTTATAAGTGAAATTAATTCGCGCTCTCATATTTTCAGTATGGTAAATCACATGATTACTACTATAAGTAGTATAACAAACAAAATTAATTTAACTTGAAATTTATTCAATATTAACAAGTGGAAAAACGTAATAAGCAGGTTCTTAAACTGTAGGTAGTAGCGAAACGTTTCTTTTTAATTATTTTCATATTTCAAAAATTGTATCGTTAAATAAATATATATAAAAATATACCTTGAAATGGTTGAATTAATCTTTTAATTTATTTTATGTTGAAATTGTATTTAAAATATCATAAAATAAATATTTGGTTTTTATTTAATATAAAAAAGTCGAAATTTTATTTCATAGACTGCAGATTTCAGATTTTTTAAAATGTGGTCTGTAAAGCAAAACGTCTGATTAGAGAGTGTCCATATATCCTTGAGTGAAGTCAAACTGTAATAGAAAATTAACTTATGGCGTCATAAATTCGCTGATGGCATTCATAAGAAATGTACAGACATCGTGTGCTAACACGAATATTGACCAGTGATCTGTCTATAATTATTATATCTATGTAGCATGCACAAATGTTTTTTAAATATGACTCAACTAAAAAGAATTTATATATTAAAAAAAATCTCAATAAAATATGACAAGTAAATCCAGAGAAGGGAAGAAGCGCAATACTAATTCGCGATTCGCATGATTCGCATGATAAATACTCGAACAAAAACATATATTATGTACATTAAAAAATAGGCTTTATTATATTATTTAGTGTTCGGTTTTTATTTGAATTCATGATTAGTCTTTATTGAAATTGTTTCTAAGTATAAAATCAACGAACTCGAAACAAAATAAAGATACATAATGCACTGAACTCCAAAGATTTCGATGAATTTCAATTTTATTTTGGTAATTTTTATTATTTTTATAATTCATTTATTTTTACTTTATTTCTATTTATATATCCATTGAAATTTTTTCAAAAAAAAGACAGTTCCAAAAATTCGTGAGTATCAACAAACATCGATATATTACTGATTTATAGACTTCAAGCTGTTTTTTAATAAATTCAATGGAAAAAATAATCAGTGGTGAAATTGGAAAAAAAGTTCTTATAATTTATATATCCCCCCAAAAATTAATCACCAATTAAGTCATATTTTACCATTTTACTTTAATAAATTATTATATTTAAAATTTCATTTTAATCATTTTAATATTTTAATAAAATGCATAAAAATACACTTGCAGTAATAGCAGTAAGTTCAAAAAGGTTAGAAACAGTTTAATGCCAACCAGAAATCATTTATATTTATCTTATAGATCTCACGACATCGTTTTCAAATATTTGTGATACCCCAATTGAGAACCACATATATAAACTGTTAAAGTTTTATGTAGCATAAAAGTAATAATTGAAGAATTAAAACTAATTTACTTGTTCCTTATAAAACAATTCAACCAAGCCATCCAATCTAATGGACCTGAGAAATTCTGCTACACTGATATCCAAAGTGCAATTATTAACATTTGAAGTATTTGCATCGCCATCTGTTCGAAGTCGATTCGAACATCCATTACTGTTATTATTATGATTCGTGCAATTAATGGAGTTATTTAATTTTGTTGGCAAAGTGCGATTGCTACTAAACACCATTGGTGAATTTGGAATAGCAGCTGAAGAGATTGATATTACGTTGTTAGCTGTTTGGGAAATTGCTTCTTCGAGAAGAAATTTCACATCAGCTGCACTGCACAGATCCAAAGGAGTTTGACCTTTTATGTTAAAATTGTGAATAAAAAACTTCCAAAATCCAAAATATTAAATAAATTTCTTAAATTAAATGAACATTACGTGCCTTTAAATAGAGTCAAGGATTAATTATTTAATTTTGCTTTGATACCTAATAAAACGACTAAAATTAATTTGATTGGCTACTCATTATTTTTCAATTTAACAAGTGTCAGCAATAAAATCTTTTATCTTCACGATTGATTTTTTTCAAAATCCTTCAACTTCATTTCTTATTCTAGATTATCAATCAATATTTTGTTTAATATTGATCAATACTCTAAGAAATAACAAACAATGATATCGAGTCCCTTATTAATAATGTTGATATCAAAGGAACAGAATTTCATTTTCTTCCAAATATACAGGTAATGAAAGATATATTTTACGTATATTTAAAATGATTTACCTTCGAAATTTTTCAGTTTTGCATCAGCTCCATGAGCCAACAATAAAGAACACAGTTGGGTACGATTCTTTTGTGCAGCTTCATGCAATGGGGTGTAGCCCCATTTATCAGCCGAGTTGACATTGGTCGAGTATTTTAGCAATAAAGCTGCCATATCTGCATGTCCATAAGAACTAGCATTGTGTAATGGGATCAATCCTCCTTTGTCTTGTGCATTTACATCAGCACCCTGTTCCAATAAAAATTCCGCAATCTAAAAATATAGAGGACTATAGAGGTCTAACCATGATTTGAAATCCACTAATAGAAACAATGCGCAGATAACTCGGAGGCAATTTTTTACTTCAAAGTGCAAAAAGAAAGGAGTCATTAATTACCACAACGGATAAAGGTTATACTTATTTTATTTTTTAGTGTAATGAGAAATTTTAATAGTCATTTTTAAGTAATTTAATTTTCATTTTTGATTTATTATAACTTTTTTTAATTTTCATCTCTAATTTCTTTTCAATTGGCATTGTATTTATTAAAAAATTGACTATGAATCAGTAAAGATATCGATGTTTTTTATATTCATGAATTTTTCAAGTAATTTTAAAAATATATCTTAAAAATTTCTGATGGAATGAATCAAAGATATTTATTTGCGAAGTAAATGATTTTGTTAATAACTCAATATTTTGATTATTTTCTAAACTTGTTTGTAATTCTTCAAACTTTATGTAATACTTATTCTTAGTAGAATTCAGCAATTTTTTGCACATATTCTACCAAAAACCAATTAATTAAAAAAGTACATATTTGTTTATATGAAATGATTTCTAAGGTCGAAAAATTATTCTATAATATCCGTAATTTTTATTTTATATTTAGAATGATGCCCTTAGTAATTGTCAAGGGCCCTTATTTATTGTCCATCGGTATGTATACTTTATTATAGAAATTTGGGCACAATTTTATTTTTCTTGTATTAAATTTTTTTAAATTGCAGGCCCTTATTTATACCCGGTTCCACTGGACAACATTTTCTATAATTAAACTTTTTTCTTGCTTGGGTGTTGAAATTCTTATTGTACTTTTATATATTATTTTAACTTGGTCAAAGAAATAAAATTTCTCACCAAAACAAGATTTCCTGACACATAATGAACTGCTTTTCGAATTCTCATCTCAATCTAATGTCTATTTGTATGTCGTCATTCTCTTTGAAAATTCATATGATCAAGAGTATAATAAATGATTTTCACAATATTATTGAAAACAGTACAAGAAGTGCATAACAAAATTTTCACATGAAATTCTTTTGATATAAAAAAATTTTTAATATATTTTATTTTATTGCATTTTTATCGTATTTTATTTTGTATTTTAACTAATTTGTATTGTTCAATCAATCGATTATTTCAGTTTTCAACCGAACAAAAATATATATTGTGAAAAATATGTTTATAATTTTGTCCAAGAAATTCAATATTTAATTACTTCTAAATTGTTATATCCAGCTGCCAAGTGCAAAGGAGTAGAATTTCGACCTTGAGTGTCACGACAGTTAATATTGACTGAAGTGACTAATTTTTGAACTTTTGCTATTTGACCTTTTTTTGCTGCTTCTAATAATGCGGAATCACTTAACAATAAATCATAAACATCTTGATCTCCTTCCTTATAGAAAAATAATTTGTATTAATTCGAAAAATTAATGGAACAATTAATTAACCTTAACCAAATCTAAAGGAGTATGGCCATCTTTATTGCGTTTATGTGGGTCAGCGTTATATTGTAACAGCAATTTACAGATTTCAAATTTTCCCTTTGCTGCTGCCTCGTGAAGTGGTGTAAATTTCCAGAGATCACATACGTTTACATTAGCATTATACTGAATAAGAAGCTCGGCAACCTAAAAAAATGGAAATTTATTATGTAAAATTTAGTTTATCTATATTTCTTTCAGGCTAAGGATCAATGTTTTATTTTTTTTAACACATCAAACTTACAGTGGAGCTATAATTATAATTTTATTGAATTGAATTCTTTCAATCATTGTGGAATTATTATTATTTTTATTTAAAGCTTCTAGAAATTATTATAGATATTAATCGTTAGTTAACACTTTCAGTGCCTAGTCAGTCATTTTGACTGACAGTGCTTTGCCGCTCGCACCACAACAAAATTTTGAATTCACCCATAAATGCAAATGCCTAAAAATTAACTTTATAGAATAAAGATGTTTTTGTTTTTTTAAATTATAGTTATAAATGAACTAAATATGTATAATTTTTAAGTTTTTATCTTCACAGAACTGAAATATATTTTTGTTATTTTTCTGTGGCATTGAGAGTGTTAATCGATTATTTGTTTATGTTTAGAAATTATTATTTTAATAAATGGGAATAACTGCAACAACGTTTATTATAATTAAATTGATCATTTTGCTACTACACTAATCCTGGAACATAATGGATTTCAAAAAACAATTGGTGACTTCATTTAATTCGGTTGGAAAGGGATGCTGTTGCGTTTCAGTCACTATTTCTAAACAGGAAAATGTATGGTTGCAGATGAATTCTGGTGAATTTCGATAGGCAGTTATTTGAATATGAAAGCCATTTTTTAGAAATAATAATATATAAACAAATTTTAGCTAAATATAGAAAATTTAACTTAAATAAATTAAAATTAAATTTTAATAATATTTATGTGACCAGCACAATTGTTGTTGTTATTATTATTACTACTAATCATCGTCATGATTACAATTTTTCGTTCATAGACATTACTATTACTCAAGAGTTTAAGGTATTTCATTTCTTTTTAACTGTTTGTTTGTTAGAACAAATATTATTTAATAAATAATCAGAATAACCTTAGCATGGCCATAACTGCAGGCATTATGCAAAGGAACAAGTCCTCCTTTGTCTTTCGCATGTACATCTGCACCGTTTTCTAGTAAAACCTTAACAACAGAAATTCTATTAAATCCTGCTGCGAAATGAAGAGGTGTAGAATGTCGCCCATCTGTATCCCTGCAATTCACAAGTACAGATTTTATATCCAGATTATTGTCAAGAATTCTGCACACTAATTCAACATCTCCAGCTTTAGACGCTTCCAAAATTTGCATGCAATATTCTTCGATTTGTTTGTCATTGGTAGATTTTTCTTTCGTTGTGGACTCAATTGGAGGAGCGATTTCCCCTTCAAATTTCGGCTCTTTTGAATTCCATTTGTCTGTTTTGTTATTTGTAAACAACTTGGATTTGAAGGTAGGTACGATTTTATTTGAGTCTGGAGAATTGAAGAGGATTAAAAAATAATAATTAGTTTCCTAAAATAGCACGACTGTTTCATTATAATCGTATTAATGTAATTTTTCATTCAAATTTTGGTCCGATTCATTGAAAAACTAATTTTTCGATATTACTCAAAGTATCTAAATTAACTTTTACATGAGTTAAATGTATAAAGTGGCTAATGTTTCTAATTTTAAATTGATCTCAAATTTTTGGTAACCTACTTCATTTTCACTTACAGTTTATATAAAACCAAATGATTGAAAAATATATGGTTTGACAACCAAATAATAAAGTATAAAGTGATGATTTCTTGGTAGCAGCATTTATTATTTAAAACAATAAAGTGATAATTTAATCATTTTGCTGCGAATAATCTATTTAATAAAAATAAGATAGTCATTGTCAAAATTGAGTATCTTATAGTCGAAAAGTTTTTCATTAAATACATTATTCGCAGCAAAATGATTAAATTATCAATTTATTGTTTTAACCAAATAATAAATGAGAAAAAATTGAATAACTTGAAATGAGGATAGAACAAATCGAGGGAATCTACACTCGTTGAAAGAACCACGTGTTAAAGAATATTGATATTGTAAAGATAGTTAAGAGGAATGCTCTAATACAAAATATTAATATTTCAAAGAAGATTTAAATTTCTGAATAGATATAAAAATGAATGTAACATTGTATTTACTAGTTTTTTTTTCAGTCTTGAATCAAAATGCATTTGATTACGTACAGGTCTGGAAAAAGTATTGCCCCTACGCCTATTTTCTTTGGTATATTTATGTTCTATGATGTTGTGTTGATGTGAATATTTAATTTAAACTGCTCTGACACTCGTTTTAGTGTAAAAATCATTTTGAACATTTTCAAATTAATGAAAAGTTAATTTTTACATTTATTTAACATTTCTATAATATTTTGTTTCTTTGCATTATTTTGATATTTATGGTAAATTCGAAAATGAGTTTCTTTGAATTCATTTCGAATCCATGTCGGCCTGCATTAAGACAGTTATCAAAAATAAATGAAGTGCGACATAATACTGATTTCTGACGCGTTGACTCTTTTATGTACTATATTGTCATTCTCCTTGTTTTATTAATTTATTCATACAGTAAATAAGTCATGCCATGTAGTATTCTTTCATTACAATAAAGTATTTTTGGATATTTGCTGAAAGTTGACCAAAAATAGGTGTAGCGGCAATACTTTTCTAGGCCTGTAGATTATACGTATTTAGCACTAATTAAAAAATACTTAAACATTTTGGATTAGAGCTTACATGTTCGATCTAATCTGATTTTATATTTAGTGTAGTGCCTCTGACTTTCAAATTAATAAATATATTAACTGTTTGCGGACGGTAGGCCAGCAGTGCTGGCTTTAAATGGCTTATACGAAATTAATTCCGTCCGCAAACGGTTAATTCAATAATTAAATTTCAAATTCATTAAATTAATTACATTAAAAAACATTTTTTTAATATTGTTAAATATTCAATCAACTTCTTTCGAACATCGCCATCTTTATTCAAAAAAATTTATACCAAACAATGGAGTCTTATCAATTTACTGGAAGTCTGTTTCCTCCGAAAATACATCATTCCAAACAACCAATATTGTAACATTCGAAACTTCAGCTCATCAAACAGGCCACTGGACCGCTTCTATGTTGGATTAGTTATGGTAAGAGCATCAATTTTCTTACTTCTCATATGCTCGTATGCCGTCAAGATTGGAAGTTATATTAATGAAAATACCATATTCAGTTTATACCAAAATGTGGCATTCAATAAATATATCGTATCTATTAGTTTTATGTTCCTACATTTAGTTTTACATTTAATTTTCTCAATGCGTATTTACTTAAATAATCTTTATTATTTGAAAAGCCTTCTGTCTAATTATAAATCATATTAAATTATATATATATATAAGTACAATTATGAAGAAAAATTTGATAGTAGAAACAAATTACCTGATATGCAAGCAGCTGTCGAATCCACATATTCTTTTTCACTAAGGAATTCACAAAGGTCAATATCCGTAGTCAATTGAGATGCTCGATATCCTTGATTGGTTGTTATACTTTTATTAGCGCCATAGTTAACTAAAATGTAGCAGAGACTACTGCAGTTCAGCTCGGCCGCCAAATGAAGTGAATTTTTCCCAGTAGCTCCTTCGAGCATATCGATATTAATTTCTTCATTACGAACTAATAGTTGAACCAAATCAACATTTTTTGTGAGTATAGCTAAATGCAATGGAGAAGATCCTTGTTTGTTTAGAACATTAAGTGAAGAGGTTGCACCTCGACGAAGCAAAAATTCTATAAGATTTTTGCGTTTACTGATAACATTGTTCGATGAGATCGTAGCATGAATTAAAGTATCTCCAGTGAAAGGATGAATAAAATTTATTAATTGCTGCTTGTCAATAAAATTCGAACCATTGCTATCATTTGTGTTTCCCAACATTTGTAACATTCGTTTTACTTTATTGTATTCTCCAAGTCGACAATAATTAAAAAGTACAAAACCTAAATAACGAATATTTATTTTTTAATTATTAAAAATACACAATGCATATTATGTATTCTGGAACATTGATACAATGATTACGTCGGAGAAGTTTAAAATATTATCCTTTAATTGATTTTTTATAATTATTTATCTCTTACTTAAGATGTTTAAATAAATAATAATAATATTGTGGATTACAGATGACACATTGAATAAGATATTCTGTATAATTAAATAATTGCCTACATTAACCGTTTGCGGACGGTAGGCCAGCAGTGTTGGCCTTAAATGGCTTATACGATACGAATTCCGTCCGCAAACGGTTAAGCGACAATATCAAAATTCGCTTTAAACAGAGAGCACACCAAAATTACCTATCATATGATGAGTTTTTTTCACTTATCAGTTTTGCTGTTTAAGTAAATATTGCTTTTTTACATTATATGTCATTTCTGAACCTTAAGCCACTGAAGTATCTCTAATTATCTTTAAACAACTGGTTGGAATTTAAAACATTTTGAAAAATATTTCTTTATTACGGAAAATATTGATTCAACAAATGAAATTCAAAATATTTCAATACAGTAAATGATGCATATAATCCAGTGGTTCTTAACCGGTGTTCCGTGGGATTAGGTGAAGTGTTCCGCCAAACTTAGATATTCAGAAAAAAAAGTATCAAATCAAAGTATCAACCAACATCCAAAATGATGATGAGAGAAAAAGAACCTAAGAAAATAAAACAAAGAAACTCAATAGACAATATTCAGATGAATATTTAGAATGCGGGTTTACATTCTCCGTTGATGGAAACGATTATCATATTCCGGTATGGATAGTCTGTGGAGAAAAACTTTCTAACAGTGCGATGGTGCCGGAAAATTAAAGCGGTATTTTTTAACAAAACATGTTACTCTCAAATCCAAAATCAGGAATTATTTTGAAAGATTGCTAAAAATCAAATTGAACATGGCAATAAATTTAGGAAAACTGTCAGTGTCCAATAAAGCACAAATTGCATTATAAAGGGTACCAGAAATTATAACAAAAAATTTAAAATCACATACCATAGCAGAGAATCTAATTTTGCCAGCATGATCTGAAATTGTTCAAATTATGTTTGGGGATGATGCAGAAAAAGAAATTATGAAAATCCCTCTTTCGAACGACACAATTAAAAAAAGAATTTCGAACATGTCAGATGATATTGAGAAGAAGGTTATTACAAAGCTTTTGGAACAGTACTTTGCTTTGCAAATTGATGAGTCTACCGAGATTAGTGTTATAGCCTACCTAATAGGGTTTGTACGTTTCATTAATGAAAATGAAATAGTGAACCAATTTTCATGCTGCAGACAACTTGCTGAACGTACAGCAGGAAATGATATTTTTGAATCAGTTTCGTCATGTTTAGATAAATTTCAAATAACATGGGACCATTGGATAGGAATTTTTACCTATGGTACTCCTTCAATGATCGGTTCTATTAAAGGATTTATATGCTTTTGCGAAGAAAACCAAACATCATAGTGACACTGTTTTTGCATCGAGAATCTCTTGTATCAAAAACTTTATCTGGCACATTAAAATCCGCCTTAGACCAAGTAGTTAACATAGTAAATTATATCAAATCAAAACCTTTGCAAACACGATTATTTAAAAAACTTTGTGCATCAATGGAAGCTCAATCTTTATTTCTGCATATTTAGGTACGTTGGTTATCACGAGGCAAAGTGTTGAATCAGATTTTGGAACTGAAGAATGAATTATCAATATTTTTTGAAAACGAAAGTAACAATGCCTAACAAAACTTATTTAACAGACAATATTTTGTGCATAAAAATGGCATATTTAGCCTATATTTCTAATTATTTAAATATTGTTAATGCTAGTATGCAAGGTAAAAACGAAAATATTTTAACATCCTCTCATAAACTATCAGCATTTCACAAAAAAAATTCGTTTTAGAGAAAATGCATAATTCAAAAAAGAACAATAAACATGATTCTTTCAGTCCAAATTAAAAATCACAATGTCAATGAAATAATGCCTATTATTACTCAACATTTAGAAGTATTAGAAGATAAAAATTGCTAAATATTTCCCTGGTTTAAATATTGAAAGTTATGACTGGGTACGAAATCCATTTACCGCAGCCGACAGATCAAATTATCATTTTTCGTTAATAGAAGAGGAAGAATTTATTACGTTGTCAACAGATCGTTCTCTCAAAATGAAATTTTTCGAATAAACAATTTAAGAATTTTGGATATCCGTTCAAAACGAATTTAAAACAATTTCCGGAAAAGCCATTAAACTTTTATTACAATTTTCAACATCGTATTTATGCGAACTTGGTTTTTCAACATTAACCAATATCAAGACAATAAAACGTGAAAGGCTGGTAAATATTGAAGAAAAAATGCGTATAGCAATCTCACACATTGCTGCTATTTGTAAAAATCTAGATTTTCAAGTATCCCATTAAAATTATTCAATTCAAATATTATTAATAATATTTTTAATTTATATGTATTTCTATTGTATTTGTATTTTTACCTAAATTCAGAAATATATGCTTTTTCAGAATTCAATTTAGTTTCATTTTTACATTAAAATGTTTTAAAATTGCAATTTCACGAGTACTTTTTCAAAAAAAATTCTCGCAGTGTGGGGAGTCTCTCCCGTCTCGCTTCTCGCAAATATTACACCTTCGTTCTCGATCGGTACTTAGTTGAAAGAACCCCAGTTGTTCCGCCAAAAATTTTGAGATAACAAAGTGCTCCTTCATTACCAAAATGTTAAGAACCACTGATCTAATCTGTTAAGGGTAAAAGTCCTCATATGAGGTTTCCCTTAAATGCTACTCCAAGCATCTCTAGGTCCTCATATCAGCTACCGCTAATTCACTTAATCCAATAAAACTTCATGCTTTTTCCTAAGCCTTATATGAAGCTTTTTGTTTTTTCGATTATTTTTAAGTTTTTAGTGTCTCGCATGACACTTGGGATAGAATTTAATGGAAATATCATGAGACTGGATGAGGCTTAATAGGTTAAAACATTAAATGTCACTTGATTCATAAATGAACGCTACTAAATTAGAGTAGTAGTTAAAGATGAAAATCAATATAAAATAGAAAGAAAAATAACCTTTAAATATCATCACAAGATCACTAAGTCTAAGCTAAAGCGATCAATTGTAGGTTAATGAAAAATAATTTTGGCTAAATTTTTTTTAACATTAATCAATATTATTGAATTGATTTTATTTAATCATGTTTAATTATTATATTTTCATTAATTTTCATTATGACTATCGAACAAGAAATTATACTTTCTTGTAATAAATTTTCTGCACTGAATTTATTTAATATAAGGTTTCTTATCTATTAGTATATGGTACCTTAGCATTTAATGATAATATTTCAATAAAAAATATTTTTCATTTAATATTGTTTTTCATTTAATTTCCTATAGAATTTATTTATAATTATAATTTAAATGAATTATAAAGCAAAAATGACTGCAATGAAAGTATAAATGGTCAATGAAAGGAGAATAAGAAAAACTTTAATTTAGCTATATTATTATTTTCCGAAAAGTTAGAAATAGTTCATGACATTCAAAAATAATGAATTCCTAAGCAGATACTAATATTTTATTTACACAAATTGTGATAACACTAATCATATTATTCTTCGAAATACAGCCCATCATTTTCAGTGACTAGAAGCTATCTTTCTGCTAATTGCCTAATCCCATGGCGTTACCCTTCAAGTGTTGTGAAGGCGAAAAATTTGGCAATTCCAGTTTTGATTTCTGCTTCTGAACTAAAGCGTCTCCCTTGTAAAATGTGTGAAAGAGACCAAAACACCTTTCGTGATGTATGAGCTGAGTATTTGTCATCCTGTAGGATTGATCTGCCACTATTCAACAGTCCTGGGTAGTAAGTACTCAAAACATCATGAACTGACTGTAGTGGTTCAGAATAAAGATTACCATCGGTAGCTCGACTATCCGGAACAAGTTCCGAGTACACAAGTCCCTCATAATTCCACTAAACACACAACATCGCCTTTTCGAAGCGACCTGGTGAAACAACTTGCAGAAGTTGACTGGCCCGGTTGAAGCTACTGCTTACCACCACTAAAATTACGAAAGAAAACCCAATTTTCGTCTCATGTAATAATTCGCTTCCAAAAACGACTCGCTTATGTTATCGAGTAGTTCACGGTAAAGATCAACTCGACGCTGGCCTTGAATATTTGTCAATTCATGGGAACTCGAAATAGAATTTTATTTACAAAACCCATGTTATGCAAATGATGAACAACGGTGCTAGCATTAAACTCCTCTTTGTTCACCACTGATGGTTGACCTAAACGTTTAGAAAAACTGGTATCTTAAATTGCATTGTGAATTTCACTGTCTCGTAGTATATGTGAAGTAGATTTTAAGTTGATACACAATGTTGTTGATTAACTGCATAACGTACATCAACATGTTTTTTAATATATTTGATTTATTTCATCATTTTTTATATTGATTTAAATAATAATCGAACATGTTTTTATATAATAAAGGTTTTTTTGAAAAATCATGCATTTAAGGGTTAAAGCGACGAAACCACCACTGAGCTGTATTTTCATTGAGCACATCCTTGCCTTACATGTTGCAGATTTCTCGAGTCGCAGCTGCTCCTGAAAGGCATTTTTACAAATGTCGTAAAAAACTCGAATTAGTTTTTTTCCTTCAATCATTCTAAAATGTAAAAATAACTAAATAAAGTTTTGAAATCGTAACTTTTAAAGTTTAGTTAGATTTACCTTTTCAAAGGCTATAAAATGATATCAAATGTTTCATATAAATGTTATCCTTAAAAGATTCTGGTAAATAATATAATGCAATAAACGTTTCCCTTATTCGCTCTCGTTTGACCATTTATACTTTTATTGTTGTCATTTTTAATTATAATTCATCAAAAGCATATTTATAAATAAATTATATATGAAATTAAATGAAAAATACTAATAATTGAAAAATCAATATTAACGCTAATAAATCCAATATTGATAGATGAGAAACAAAAATCGGGATTTATTGTCATAGATCAGTGATTCCCAAACTTTTTTGTCAGCGGAACCCCAAACCCTGATAATTTTTTCAGCGGAACACCAACAGTTAAAAAGGTCAAAAATTAGAATTTAAAATATTATTTTGTTTTATAAGTTGAAGAAGGGAGAAATGATTGCGTTTCAAAGGGGCAAAGTTATGCTGCTAAAATGGCAAGATAAGAACGCCGTGTGTCTTCTATCTACAGTCCATAATCCACAAATGGAGGCAACAGGAAAAAGAGATAGAGAGGGAAATGCCATTTCCAAACCGAAAGTCGTCATCGACTATAATGACACTATGGGAGGTGTAGATCGTCTGGATCAACACCTTCATGACTATCCAACCACTAGAAAGCAGGGGAAAAATACTACAAAAAAGTATTTTTTCATTTACTAGATATTTCGGTGTGGAACGCATTTGTGTTGTACCGAAAAAATGGAGGCGAAAGTAACAATTTGGAATTTAGAAAAACCTTGATAGAAAAGATAATTACAAAATATCATATCCACACTAAAAAATCTGGAAGACCTAGTACTCAACCTGGTCCATTGCGTCTCACTGAGAGACACTTTCCCGAATTTGTTCCAGCAACGGAAAAAAAGACTAACCCATATAGATGTTGCGCTGTATGTTGCAGCAAAAAAGATGAGAAGGGGAAAAAATTCGAAAAGAGACAAGATATTTTTGCAGAAATTGCAATGTGGGATTATGTGCCGTGCCATGCTTCATGGTGTACCATACACAATTAAATTTTTAGTTTTATTTATTTTTTGTCATGTGTACATATATATCAATAAAATTTTTTTGAACTACTTTTGTCTTCTATATAATTTTTTTTTAATATTTAACGAAAAAAAAACATGTATTTAAAAAAATATACAATTTACTATTTCGCCCCGCCCCCAGGTAAAGTACACTTGCTACGCCACTGAAAACAATTTTTTTTAATTTAATTAGGTATATAAACAAAATTTTCAGTTAAAAAAATTCGATAAGTTTTTGACACAAAATTCAAAATAAATGTGTACATTAAGTGGTTAATGAGGCATGACATTGAATTTCACAGCAAATTTTTTCAATTCTTGATTTAATCGTTGACAAGCAGACTCTCATTTCTTGGTCAACCAACAGCAATCTTTCTCGCTTCTTGGACTTGATTTCAATCAGTGTTGAGAATCCTAGCTCACACAAATAGGAAGTTGCAAACGGCAGCAAAATTTTCAGGACTTTAACTTTTTGTTAATACTCATATTTTTAATAAATTCCTAAAATTTCTGATAATATTTAGTGTCAGAGCTCGAAATCTCGCGGAACCCCATTTGGGAATCACTGTTATAGATATTAGTTCTTAATAATTAGCTTTTACAGTTTTGATATTTCATTTAATTAAGTTACGTAATAGATTCAATAAAGCTTCTGATAAATGAGCTATAGCAGGTTCCTCGGCACTGAACTATCACAATTGTCAAATAGATGATTGTTATACTAATGGGTTGATATTTTGAGTAGATTTTTATAAATGAGCTTGGAATTAAATATGAGTGTAATTTTATTTTTTGAGTTAAAATTGATGCGGGTTATTCATTAGATACACCAGAAAATGCAATTATCATCAAACAAATTTGCTATTATTTAAAAAAATAGGAATGAAAAACCTTTGTGTTCAAAATATAATAATTCTCTCAATTCGTCTGTTGCGGCTAGCTCTAGAGGTGATTTGTTATGACAATTTAAATGAGTTGGATCAGCTCCATAAGCTAGAAGTAAAGAGCACACTTCAGTCCGACCTTTACTGGCAGCCTCGTGCAAAGGAGTATACTGCCATAAATCTGGCGCATTTACCGTGGCTCCTCGTTCTAGCAATGACTTCGCTACTTCGATATGTCCGTAACTACATGCATTATGCAGTGGTACTAAACCACCTTTATCCTTCGCATGTACTTGTGCTCCCATTTCAAGTAACAACTGAACAATACGACATCTAAATTACACACAATGACCACCTGACTCATTTATTAAATACCGATTATATCCTGCCGCCAAATGAAGTGGAGTTGATTTGCGTCCATCACTAGCATGACAATTAACATTGAACGGAGTGAGAACGGTCATTATTGTTTCTTCCAATCCATTTCGAGCCGCTTCAAGTAACTCTTGTTTTTTATATTCTCCTGTAAAAACTAGTTTTGTATTGTTGTCAGTTGCTAAATCAAATGCTGTTAAACCATCAGAATTTTTTAGATTCACATCAGCTTTAGCCTAGAGGTATTTAAAATTCAAAATTTAAACCGTTCATTTAGTATATAAATTTTATTTCAGTTTTGAAATACAACAGTAGTAATCTCTCTTTTCTAAAAATTAAAATGAAACTTTCGTCTTTATTTTCACTAAAATATTTATTATTCGATATATATTAACATAAATTACCGTTGTAAGTACGTCTAGTACGCCCGTAATCAACATATTATAATATAACTTTAGTTTTTTTATAGATATGCTATTTATGTTACCAGTAATCTATTATAAAATAAATTTTAAATAATCAAATTACTGACAATTTTGTATTATTTATAATGATCAACATATACACCAACCGGCAATTGATTATCATCAAATGGCCATTGATTTGCAAATTTAATAATATAAATATTAACTTACTTATAATAAATGTGTGTGTGTCATAGCCAGAAGGGACATTAAATTAGCTATTACACTATAGAAAGATAGAAAAAATCGCTGTTGGAAGAAAAATAAATAAATACATACAAACACGGTTCACAAAATTTCTATAATAAAAAATACATTATAGGGCATTGATTGATCATGCGGACATTCAATTGGCTAAAAATTTTCAATTTAAAATTAATTAATTATAAAAAAATATACGAGAATATGTCAGAAACTTCATCAGAATCGACTATTTCATATCAAGAAATTCATAGATGAATGCTCTTCAATACATGGACGAACAAGAGATTCGGTAGATCACGAGTAGGCAATAGAATTTATAACAATATACCAACAAATCGAGGTCTCAATATCCAAAGATGAGCTAACCCATTTACAATAATATATCTTCAATGACTATTCAAATAGAAAAGTTGCCATATAATCCATTTTTGAACCCCATCGAAAGTGTTGAGCAAAATTAAAAATGGGGCAAGGACTAAAGTTTCTTCGGCTGATGGATTTACCAGACAGATTTACCTTCAATGAATGATTTACTGCAATATCCCAAGCAGTTAACGAGGAACTTCGAAAACGAGATGATAATAATTTCAAAAATCATATTAATAATCATATTAAAGATTCTTCCCTAAATACTTGATATTTTAGGTGAACTATGAAAAATTTAATGTATAATATAATAAATAAATAAATATCTTACTTCTTTATTCATTGTTTTAACAAAAAATCTTAAAATTAACTAACATCCAAAACAAAGCTTATTTGACATAGCTAAATGAATGTCTCATTTATGATAATTAAATGCGCTTTGGTGTATCACCAACTTATTAATTACCGTTGTGCGTACTTATTGTGTCTCCATAACTTTTGTTGACGTTGACATATCTAGGTTTGGCAATATTATACACATGCTGGTATAGCTAAGTTGCAAACTAAAATTTTCATGATAACTGTTACTATAAATTGTGTCAATATGTCACGTGATTTCACAGATTAAAGCTAGTATTAATTGAATTATAAAATATTTTATGGAATATGAAAATTCTAATGTCTTCGAAACTAATATGGTGACCATACATATAGATATGTTAATTTGAATACTACTTTCAGAGAAATATCACAAATGAGATGACGCAGAGTAATTTATTAAGAAATACCAGAAGTTTTCAAAAATACAAACACACTATAAAAAACCAAAATTAGGTTAGTCGCGACCGAATGAAAAATTAAAGACAAATATTATTATAAATACCCATATTCTTATAATTTAATCGCCATTTACTTTTTTTGAATGATAGATTTACTATTTGATAATGCTTTCTACTCGTCATTAAGTATGTCAATAAATGAATCAAATCACATTGACCAGGAAAAATGTATTCATATCGCAAGTGTTTCTTTTGCATTATACATTGTCAAGTTCTAATAAATGATCAATGAAGAATGCAAAAAAGAGTATGATAACATGGTACTCTCGGTAACGGAAGCGACTATCTAATTATTAACCTAACTGTCATTAAAAATAATTTTTTTTTTAAATTTAAAAACAAGTCAATAAAATATAGCAAATTATCAAGAAATTAATTAAATTTGTCTTAGAATTAACACTAAAACCTTAAATTTTTAAATATTCTTTCAATTATTCACCAAAAATGTTAGTAATAATGTTAGTAAAATCCCGCTAACATCAACTCTAAAAAATTACCAATGAATTTAATGCCAAATAATAACCAAAAATTTGCCTAAATAAAATCATTAAAACACACCAGTACCTTTACGACTAGTACCCTTACGAGCAATACCCATTGTGAACAGTACCCATAAGGGGACAAAATATTTTGACGGATAAACTCGGAGTATATATATATATATATATATGTATATATTAATAATAATTATTATAATCCCTGTGCTTTATAACCCTTTCAAAGACCTTTAAAACGAGTTATCAAATAATAATAATATCTCTTGGCGGGAACTCTTGAATTTCAAATTTAAAAAATGACCTTTACCTTAAAAAATTTGACCTTGACCTAAATACTTGACCTTGAAAAGAATTTTAAAAATTTACCCTGGGGGAGGCAGGGTTGCCAGACCTCCCGATTTCGTTGGGAGTCTCCCGTTATGAAAGTATATTTCCCGACTCCCGATATACATGCCAAAAACTCCCGATTTGTAAAATGCTATATAATAAATGTAGTGTTCATTATTAGTCAGCCATCCTTCATCCTTCATTTTTTTTTCGTTACTCCCGACATGATGTTTTCAAAATCTGGCAACTCTGGGGGAGGGGGAGGGGGTATGTGATCCAGCGGACCCCTATCTATCTACTTTTATTAAAAAATTGATAATGAATTAGTAAAGATATCAAATTTTTTTGATATTCACAAATTTTGGGCACAGCCTTTTTCAAGTTTTTATTATGATCAAATATAATTTCTCCGGAGATCAGACACATTTATTTATATACTTTTTTAATAAAAAATTTGACCTTGACCTTGAAAAGAATTTTAAAAATTTACCCTGGGGGAGGGGGAGGGGTATGTGATCCAGCGGACCCCTATCTATCTACTTTTATTAAAAAATTGATAATGAATTAGTAAAGATATCAAATTTTTTTTGATATTCACAAATTTTCGGTACAGCCTTTTTCAAGTGATTTTATTATGATCAAATATAATTTCTCCAGAGATCAGACACATTTATTTATATACTTTTTTAAATAAAAAATTTGAGATTGGTTAACTACTTACTATAATAAACGTTGATTTATCAAACTCTTAGGAAATATTAGCTGCCTGTTCAATAAATAATTAATAAAATCCAGCAATATTGCAATTTTATTTAAAGTACAAGTTTACACAATATATATTCAAAGCTCACAATTTTTTACTGTCCCTCAACACAATTACTAACCTTTCCTTAATAGAGAATACACATTTATTGAACCAAATGGCGAGTAATATTTCATTTTAATCAACTCTTCACTCTTAAATAATTTTTTCCGAGTTTATCATTCTTTTCTTCGGTAAAAGTGACAATTTCTAACTATCAACATCAACATTTATAGTGATATTTCCAATCACCAATACTAAGTCAATTCTTTCCATTTAAATTTGGTTTATGATAACTTCCTAATTGTCAATTGAAATGCAAAAGGTTTTTTTATAGTTTGCAAAAAACAATATCAATGATTCATCATCCTTATTTCCTTTCCTACGCATGTAATTTATTAATTTTGTTAACCCAATGTTTATAAATAAAACAGATTTGCTAAAATAACTAAAAACAGAATAAAAAAGAAATATATAAAATTGAACTGGAATCGAATAAATAACAAAAAATAATATGTATTGAAATTTATGGGGAAATGTATTAGATAGTGTAGAAGGCACAAAATTAAAAAATCGATAATTAATTAATAATAGAGGTTAAATTTGGTCATGGATAGCATAGATCAGCGGTTCTTAAGGATTTTTGGTCACGACCCAAAATCCTAAAATATTTCTCCAAACGACCCAAAAAAATTTTTAAATAATTAAAGTGCTCAAAAAATTTTTTTGTTAGAAAACTATTAGAAAACACATAAGGGCGCTAAATCACAAAAATTATCAAAAATGAGAATATTTTTTTTAAATTAAAAATTTAATATTATTTTTTATTATTACGATCATTAAAAAAGCTATTTTTGGTTAATAGTCATAAGAATTTTCTTATAAAGCAAATTTTAAGCTAAAGTTCGCTTGAAATGTAAAAAATTTTTCAAAGAATATTAAATTTGCCGCAAAATGCTCCGACCCAACCCAAAAGTGGGTTGCGACCCACGTTTAAGAACCGTTGGCATAGATGATGGAAGGTAATGTGAAGAATATATAATATATATTATATATATTTGTTAGAAAACTATTAGAAAACACATAAGGGCACTAAATCACAAAAATTACCAAAAAAGAGAATATTTAATTACTTAATTAAAAGAAAATCCTGATAAATGAATGAAAATTGAAGCAGTAGGAATGACGGACGATTGAGACGACATGAGAAAATTATCAAAGTAGCTTTTTACCTGTTTAATTCATTTTTATTTAGTTTTCGACTGCCATTTGAGTTAAATAGAAAACATTGATCTATGGTGGACTTAATGACAACAAATGAAAACATATTAAAGTAAAGAAAAATGTCAAAAGATATTGTTTAGTCAAACTTATCAATTAGAATGATAATTGACATGAATCATATTTTCGAATGATGAATTATTAAAAAATGTTTAAAAATAACAAAACAATTACTTTATACCTGTTAATCTTTTTTTGGCAATTTTAAATATTGTCATTATCGATTATCATTAACGATTTTTTTAATCACTAAAAATTATAATTTGCCAATTTCATTCTTCATATAATTTTTGTTCTTATAATAATAATTCGACTTATTTACAGAGTTATTCAAAACTATATATTCATTTATTCAAAACTATATATTCATTTATATATATATTTACAGACAAATTATAAGTTAAATATTAAGTTCAATTTCTTTTTATGCTTCAACATTTGGCATTTTAATGACAGTAAAACTCATAAATAATACTTTTAGTCCAGTTTAGACGTATACGTACACGATTAATAGCATTTAAATAGGTAAAGATTTTTGAGCATTAAGAGGCCAGGAATAATATATTATACATATTATACTCAAAAAATTAATTTGTAACTATGTGAAGGAGCCCCAATTAACCTTAGTTACCTAAAGGTAAAAGATGTTTAATGTTTAATTCGACAAAGACATTCCATCAAAACTATAAAAGGTTTGCTGGTTCTGTTTGTATCCAACGAAATCGAAATTAATCGATAATCTTCAAAAATAATTCTATGTCCGAATTTTTTATTTTGATTAAAAAAAACTAATTATTTATTACAGATGTAGGAGAATCCATTAAATTTTTTAATTTATCCTCCCATCCCTGTTCATAGCAGTTATTTCCATGTGTTACCTTTGTGATACCCCTCGCCCCAACATCTAATTAATCTTCCCTAGTAGTAGCAGCTATAACTTATATGTTTGATTAATATTATGTTTATTAACAAAATCTGTTTCCAGAGTAAACTGACCTGTAAAAGAACGATGCACACGTCGGCTTTACCTTTAACAGCTGCTTCGTGTAATGGGGTATAATTCCAAACATCTTTTGCATTTGGATCGCTGCCAGCTGATATGAGAACTTTAACAACGTCTGCATGTCCAAATGAGCATGCATTGTGCAATGGAATCAATCCTGATAATCAAGTGAACTATTTATTTGAATCTATTCCAATCAAATACCTCCTTCATCTTTTATTGACACATTTGCACCGCGATTAATCAAAAATTCAACCATTTCTTTGCGGCCAAATCCGGAGGCAAAATGCAAAGGAGTTGATTTTCGGCCAAAATTATCTTTCGAATTTACATCATAACCCATATCTAGTAGACATTTTACTATTTGCAAATCGTTATTTTTACAGGCATCAAATAGAGTACGACAATTTTCTTCAAATGAAGATTCAGTTAATTTACTCAGTGAGGTATCAGTAATTTTATCACATATGTCTTGGATATCGGTACAATACTCATTTGGATTATATGAAGCACAATTTACTTCACCTTCAGATACAGATCTGTTTCTATAAATTTCATGATTCATCAAATCTCATCAAATCTAATAGACAATATCTAAAAGTTAAACAAAAAATACTCTAAAAAATGCTTTTAAAAATATAGTTTACAATAAATTTGTAAAAACTTATAAATTATTTTGTGAAAAAATGTCATATATAATATAAAAATTATCGCAATAAAATTTCTGTTCACATTCATTTAAAATTTAATTGCAAATTATAACATTTATTAAAATTTATTCAGAAAAAAATATTAATTTTGTTTGAAAATAGAATGATTTAAAAATGTAAAACAAATCGAAGGTTGGTTTAGTATTGGAAATTATATTAATAATTTTGGATGATTACTATATTATAAGTTATTGTGTATTTTATAAATATTTTAATATAATTTATTATATAATTAAGTTTCATCACTAATATAATAAAATAAAGGTAATAAATTCAATGGAAAAAATAAGAAGAAATAAAAGTTCTTATAATAATAATAATAAATTAATAATAAATTTAAAATATGAAAGATTATGAATTTCTAGTATTTTAAATTTAGTTTTTAATTTTATCAGGTTATAGAGCGTTCATTGGAAATTAAATTGACAACGTATGATGTTCAGCAACAAGTAAAATTCATTGAGATTTTATATCCAGGTTATATAAATTATTCTAAGATTTTAATGTCATAATATCTAGCTATGAATAAGAACAGTGACAAAGGCTGTACGACAGGGTGTCCTTGAGAATCCATCTTCCTCTCTTTAACTGTTATTGCTCTGATCAGCATAGCTTCAAAAGATTTAGAACTGAATTTATAAGTGTTTCTATACAATATTTAAATTATCTAAGCTTTACTACCCTAAAATGCTCAACAACGCGTGCAGTAGTTAGGTTCGCCAGTTAATTTAACGACTAACATAGTTTGCATTATTTGACTTCAAAAGATACTGCGCATTTTAAAATAATAAGTGAACTCGATTTCTTTTACAATGATTTATTAAAAACTATAAAACAAATATGATTAAAAATTATTATTAACTTGCAAAAACATGATTAAATTGTTAACCCAAAAATGTCGCTAAACACACAGAAGATTGTATATTGGTTCTATCCAACAGTCCTCTGATATTTTTAAGTTGGCGAGAGCTGGATTCTAATTTATCTACAACTTCGCTCTAAGGTGAAAGGATAAAAGCGAGGGATTTCCAAAGTTTGCGCGATCAATTACTACCAAGACCGGCAAAAAAATTTCCTGATTTTATTACCCTCTGCTATTTCTGACTCAAAGCCAAATTCAAAGAATATAATCCTCAATTGAGTGATCCAGAAATACTGGAAGCAGAACAAACCAGAGCCAATACAATCTTGATGGTGAATAATCCGGTAAACTTAGACAAGAAACCAATGATAAAACTAAAAGTTAATCTATATACCGTTAATGCCGTGATTGATTCAAAGGCAGATGGTACTATAATAGAGGCAAAAACTTTAAACCAACATGATTTAAAGTCTTTGAAACCGACAGGAGTATCTTTAAAAGGAGCAAATAGATCATTAAACATAATAGGATATTTATCATCTCAAATTAAGCTGTGTGACCACGAGCTTCATCATGATATCATAATGATGAGAAGCTGTATGGCAGAATGTATATTGGGAATGAGCATCTTAAAAGATTAAAAGGAGTAGTATTCAATTATGCAATGGGATTGTTAATCCGAGCATTTGGAAAAAAAGAGGAAAATGATGATACAGTATATATAGATCATACAACTATCATACCACCCAGGGCAGAAACCGTATATTTTGTAGCCGCAAGCAATAATTTTTGGTAAGGTGAAGTTGTATTCGAACCAAACGAAAAGTTCTCTGAGAAATACTATATACCAGTTACTCATAGTGTAGGTCTAATAGTCAATGGCAGAATACCAATCAGGGTAGCCAATTTGGACGTAAAATCAATATACTTATATCCAGATACCAGCGTGGGTAGAATCTGGAAGCAAAAGGAATCACAAGCTACGGAGAGGGATACTCACAATAAAAGCAGAGGAAAGAGACCCAGATATTTAGTATAATGATGCTCCTACGGCTAATAGGAAGGTTCTCACCAGAAAAGAAAACATCCAAGTGAATATGCTATTGAGAAAATACGATCAAGTATTTGCGAAACATGAGTATGATCTGAGAAAGAGATTGTTCTCACCAATATGAAACCTATTAAGTTGATACCTTACCGTATTCCATTCAGTTTGGAGGAATCGGTAGGTAAGCAGGTGACATTGATGTTGGAACATGGGATAATCAGACATAGTAAATCACCATACCAATCACCAATGATAGTGGTTGCACAGAAACATGGATCAGTACGTTTATGCAATGATTATCGCAAGGTGAACGAGGCAACATGTAAGGATAGCCATCCATTGCCATTATTAGGTTACATATATACACAAATGATAAATGCGAAGTTTTTTCTCGGCATGGACGCTCATAAAGGATTCTATCAGAACAAGTTAAAAGATGAAACCATACCATTTTCTACGAGTATGGGTCATTACGAATATAATGTCATGCCATTTGGACTCACGGGATCTCCAACTACATTTCAATGAGCAATGAATTTGATGCTCATGGGTGTGAACCACACGATTGTATACATCGACGAGCTCATAGTATTCTCCCCGAATATGAAAAACACTTGAAACATCCTGAAGATGTATTCAAAAGATTGATTAATGCAGATATGAAAGTGAAACTGGCGCAAGTGGGCCGAGTAGGAAGTGGTATATGTAGGCCATATCATCTCATGAGACGAGGTCAAACCGTATCCGGCAAACGTCGAAAAGGTAAAGAATTGCCCCGAGCCAAAAATCATTAAACACATCAAAGGATTTTTGGGTCTAGTGGGATATTAAAGGAAGTTCATAAGAAATTTCTCGGTAATAGCTTTTAGTTAGAAGGCAAAAACGTTAACACGTGTGGGGAACAGAGCAACAAGAAGCATTTGATATGCTCAAGGGAAAACTCGTCAAACCACCCATCTTACAATTCTCAGATTTTGAGAGCCAATTTTTGGTCATGACAGACGCAAGCACTCGGGGCATAGGTGCTGCGCTATGTCAGAGAGATAAACTAGGAGATGAGTATGTAATTGCAAACGCTAATAGAGGATTTAAATCTCATGAAAGAAACTACACTGCAATAGGACTCGAGGTTTTAGCAATTGTGTATGCTATAACTCAGTTTAGAACATACTTGTGGGGTCGGAAGATCATTGTGTAAACTGATCATAGACCATACAATGGAAACTAGTCAGATGGGCATTGATTTTATAACCATATGATATAGAGATTCATTATAGAAAAAGAAAACATAACGGTAACGCAGACGCATTGTTTAGAATGGACCAGAAGGAAGAGGTGAAAGATGTGAAGGAAGTGCGGCTTGAAGGAACTATCTTTACGTTGACCAGAGAAGCTAAAAGGCTAGCCAACTTAATGGAAGCCAAAAGTCCGATGAAGAGATCAACGTTATTCGGCAAACATTAGAAGCAAAATTTGTACCAATAGAATTTACGAAATACTTGAGGAAGAAAAAAGATAAATTCGTTCTTGAGGAAGGATTAGTTAAATATTCGGACGTGAGAGATAACGTCATTATGGTTCCTAAGAAATATCATGAAGCACTTATGTTACAGTATCGTGGTAGAGACCTAAGAAGACACCTGTCAACAAGAAAAACGTTGTCAAGATTAAAACAAAAGTATTTTTGACTGGATATGAAACAAGACGTTAAAACTTGGTGTCAGACATGCAAGATTTGTATCACTCGAAAAAATACCGGAAAGAAACCCCACGTGCCTATAAAGCCGATTCCAATATTTTTAACACCGATGGAACTGACAGCGATGGATGTATTGGGACCTTTTTAAGAATCCAATAGTGAAAACAAATATATACAATAGCTAGAATTTTCGTAGACCAAATAGTCTTTAGGTATGGATCGGAGAGCAGATTTCATGAGTAATTTAATCAAAGGAATAAATGATAATTTCAGCGTTCTAAAGTTGAACACTTCCCCATATCACTCACAAACGCCGAAACTTATGCGGAATTTCAAAGGCCCTTACGAGGTACTGCGAACTAAGGACACGAATCTCATTTTACAATTAGTTGGCAATCGAGAGGCTGAACCAATAATGGTACATTCCAACCGGTGCAAGAAGTGTGTGATCCAACAAAGGAGATTCTCACAAATTCGAAAGCGAAGTCTAAGGATAAACCGGTAAAAACAAATACCAAACAAGAGTTGCCAGGACACAGATATCCGCAGCGATCGCGGGGTGTTCCTAAATTAGTCACTTTTATGGTGATTCTAAACTGCATGATAGCTCAAGCATTTTTTCAACCTATTGAAACGCAGTTAGACTACTTATATTTTACCAGAACCTACCAAGCAATCTGTATATTTACAACGTGGGATAACACGATGAAATTCAATCTCAATTTTTACGATGAGTATCCAATAGAAGCGATCTAAATTCCGAAAACCAAGAATGGTTTATCGACGATTTAAAATACCAGGCAGATTACAAGATACATATAGTAGTGTCTCGGTTCGTGTGGAAAAGTTGGGTCACTTTCCTGGCATCTCGTTGGATATTTAAAATGGCAGATTTCACAAATCGCATATCGATATCTTATGAAAGAGACGACAAAACCGCTGTGAGGAAAGAGTAAAAGTCAATTTACTAGAGGGATAATCAGCGATAGAAACGGTATGGTTAGATAATAACAATCCTACCAAAGAAATGTACTTAAATCAGTCCAAAGCACATTCGGTTCCAGTTATATACTATAGTCTGAACAAATGGGGAATTGACAAGTGGTTTGAAGTGTTTGAGGAAATATTACCTCTTAGAAAACCTATTTCAACTAATGTTACAAAAAGGATAATCAGGGAGAGTATGGTGATACATCCCGTTATGTGGCAACATCTCAGACAATTACCAGATACGAAACGAATATCTTGCCAAACCACTCCAAATTGGACAAATTGTTGCGATTGTAATGCCATCACAAATTTCAAGGCAGCGTACCTCATGAAATTACCCATAGGGGTATGGATTACGTTGTCAGTAGTGTTATCATTAGTAACCTCTCTAGTGGCTATGGGCATTTGGACCAAGGTATATTTCAGACAAGCCAGAGATGCTTACGAAAGAGTACTGATGTCGCAATTATGACAATTACAGACTTCCCCGAGCGAAAAATCATATATTCATGCATATCTTTTTAGACTATTTTGGCGTATCAGTATATCTGATATTTTGGTTAATCATTTTCTTTTCAGGAATGCAGAGCCATCAACTATCCCGATACCAAGGAGACATAGCATTATACATACTAATACCCTCCTCAAGAAAAAATTGATATTTAAAAATTTTGAGAAACAAATCACGGGACAAGGCCAAAAAAGTCAAAAGCACTGGTTCTACGGCCACTGCTCAGGAATTCACAGTAAGTGCAAATTTGATGAAGCGCCGAAACGGCAAATGATAATAACCAAGATCCCGGTATACACAATGTCAGCGTTAGGCCAACAAGCGTCATGCTTGAATTAGGTAGGCATTGTGTGACAAATCATTTGAGGATTCACGCCATTAACAAACCATTCACGATTTTTGTTCCTGGCGCCACGAGCCCAATGCTTATCCTTAAACATTCCACATTAGAGATTGAAAATGGAAATGGGAGGGAGCAGACCCCATAGTCGTGATGAAGATACTAGAACCACTTAGAGAACCACAAACGAGATGGATCAATGAACCCAATTGGACATATAACGTCAATTATAACGATTTAAACACCTTTAAATCCTTCGTAAGACAACATTTGGATCCCACAAAAGAAGATAATCTGACCAGTGATGGTAGAGTTGTAAACTCATCCAAGAAGAGCCGGAAAACACCCGCCAACCGAAAAAATGGTCGAATGTGTTACCAAGATACTAAAGAGCTTGACCCCGTTGGCCGAATCCAAAGGCGACACACTACTACTACTCCCAGTCATATTTTTGTTACTTAAACTTCAAGATCTGAAATTTTAAAAGAAATAACGAAATCGAGGAAAAATCGAAAAAAATTCCCCGGATATCCGTCCAGGAAGAGGACAATGATTTTCCAGAGACCCAATATCAACCACCACAACCTACGATAACCAAGATATTGGCGACAAAAACAGAACTCATGATTTAGAGCGAGGCAATCGTCGTAAAAGAAGGAGAGTTCGTCGAGATAGGAAAGTCAAGTAAGATTTGAGAAGACGCTGATAGAGAGGATCCTATTGGGTGGCAGAGACCAGATATCATGAAAAAATACGATGGCGGGCTGATTCATGAAATAGTCATTTCCAACTTCCCCGATTTAGGAGTATTGGAGGCTAACTAGGGCGCATACATCATATCATCGACAGTGTACAAAGAGGTGAATACCCGAGAAACCTTGATATTAAGCTACCGACTCGACATTTTGGAACAGAAACTTCAAAACGAGAGAGCCAACGTCAGGCAGAGTTCTATTAGAAACAGTGACAACAAACGAATCTTTTGTTTCTCTATATATACCCCCAAACACCCACTGTTNCTTCGTAAGACAACATTTGGATCCCACAAAAGAAGATAATCTGACCAGTGATGGTAGAGTTGTAAACTCATCCAAGAAGAGCCGGAAAACACCCGCCAACCGAAAAAATGGTCGAATGTGTTACCAAGATACTAAAGAGCTTGACCCCGTTGGCCGAATCCAAAGGCGACACACTACTACTACTCCCAGTCATATTTTTGTTACTTAAACTTCAAGATCTGAAATTTTAAAAGAAATAACGAAATCGAGGAAAAATCGAAAAAATTCCCCGGATATCCGTCCAGGAAGAGGACAATGATTTTCCAGAGACCCAATATCAACCACCACACCTACGATAACCAAGATATTGGCGACAAAAACAGAACTCATGATTTAGAGCGAGGCAATCGTCGTAAAAGAAGGAGAGTTCGTCGAGATAGGAAAGTCAAGTAAGATTTGAGAAGACGCTGATAGAGAGGATCCTATTGGGTGGCAGAGACCAGATATCATGAAAAAATACGATGGCGGGCTGATTCATGAAATAGTCATTTCCAACTTCCCCGATTTAGGAGTATTGGAGGCTAACTAGGGCGCATACATCATATCATCGACAGTGTACAAAGAGGTGAATACCCGAGAAACCTTGATATTAAGCTACCGACTCGACATTTTGGAACAGAAACTTCAAAACGAGAGAGCCAACGTCAGGCAGAGTTCTATTAGAAACAGTGACAACAAACGAATCTTTTGTTTCTCTATATATACCCCCAAACACCCACTGTTCGGGTAATACTCGATCACAATTGTTTTTACGTTTAGTAAAAACTTTCAGCAATTTCCACAATGCAATCTGGTCCACCCACTTTGTTTGGTTTATTATCAATATCCAAGACACATAGTTAACGCGTGTAATTGTTTCAATCTCTAACAGCTTTATTCGATAAATAAAGTTGCTTTTACCAAAATTTAATCGACGTCAACTCCTTGCACAAACAGTATATGAATCTCAAAGCTGAACAAAATGGAATTCTGCTTCCCTCAAACCAGTTGTCTTTTCTAAGTCTCACTTGCTGATCCAAAATTTACGTTAACCAAAATAAAGTTTCATGTCATGAGAATTGGTATATTTTCGTTTTTTGGTAAAATATTTTGCTACTGATAAAATAAAATTGCATCTTGTTCTGTTTTCGTAGCACTAAAAAATGGGGTCGCAAATCAACAAACAACAAGGCGACAAAGAATCAAAGCAACAAAGAACAACAAGATTTCGGTGTCGTTGCGGTGGTGTATTAGACACTGACCTACGCAACGAATTCAAGTGACTCACAAGTTTTGTTTTTTTAATTATAAATTAATAATCACCCGAATGTGTTAGAATATATATATCTAATTTATGTATTATAAATAAAATCATATTATATTTACATGAATTTTTGTTAAATTTTTAATAACAAAAATAAAATATTACTTGACCCGTAGGTTGATATTTTTAAAAAATAAATTAAATTGTGGCCCCTTTGTCATAAAGATTCGCCATTGCTGTGATGTATAGTTGTTAAAAAGTATAGTCAAATGGAACTACGTAGTCAAAATAATAAGCGAGGTGTACAATAACCTCCTATAACAACATACATATATGTATCAAAAAATAATATTTAAACTGATTGCAAATAAAAATTGTTATTTTGATAACAAATATTATGAATACGAAATTATTACTTTTGTTAATTTTCATATTTGGCAAAATTCATCAAAAATCTATGTGAAATTGAAGAACTCTCAGTGAAGACAGCCAAATCTTTAAAAATAAATAAAAACCAAAGATTGCAATGTAATTATCTAATTCCACAAGTTATTAGTTGTAATTCGCCCCTATGAAGTAATTAATAATTACTGTGATAAAAAGGCAGCAAAAATCGATGCTTTTGCAATAGAACAGATGATGTAGAAAATAAGATAAAACTCGATTAGACAAAGTGTAGAAATATCGTAAAATAGAGAATAGGTGTAATAAAAAATATTAAAAATAAACGTTAAATGTAAAAGAGCATATTACCGATATAGAGATTTCTGTGAATCCGGTAAAACCGGTAGCGGACTGGCAAATTTGAGCGGCCCGGGAAACCCCAAGTGGACCGGCCTAAAAAAAACAATATAAAATAACATTTTAATATAATATTACATATAAATACATACTTAATAAAAAATAAATAAACAAAAGATTCTTACCCATTTAAATATTTACTAATACCAGGAGCATTTTCCTTATTTTATCTATTATTGTATCTATTATTGTTATTTTACCGTAAAACCAACTATTATTGGGATAAAAAATATAAGAAAAAAGAAAAGCAAGAAAACGTTACAAATTGAACAATTTTTTCACCACATTCATCCTCAATAAATATTATAAGACGGGGTCTAGGAAGTACCGAGTAAATGTGTGTGCTGAAGATAGATAATAGATTGGATCATTCAGTAACATCTATTCAAAACAATCCAGACAATATTCATTCAGAAGCAATTTAATGTATCATATATATATATATATATATATATATTTCTAACCAACAATTAACTATCATTTGTGATTATCCTTTGTGTTATTATTTTATCAACAATTAACTATCTATTTTGATTATAGGTGTATGTATTAATTATTTTATATTATGTCTAATAATAGAACTTTATATATTATTGAGTAGCCTGCCAATTTTTATATAATATACGGCTTGGGATATATCTTTTCTTGTATAAATTTATTTTTATATATTTAATATTTTTACAAAGGGGTAAATTAAATCATTAATTACAGAAAAATAATTAGTATTATAAGTAGAAATAAATAATATTATAAAATAATTAGGTTAAATAAGTATTATTAGAAATATAAAACAATTATAAGTTTCGTTGTTGAGAGAAAAAAATATGTCAATAAAAACATTAATATAAATAGTGCACGCGATTTTTGTAGAGTAATTATAATATTTCATTATTAAAATAAATAATATTATTATTGTGCACGCGATTTTTTGTAATAAATAATATTAGTGTTCCGTGCGTATATGCCGGAAATAAATTAATTAAATTTTTAGTGAATAAAGTAATATAAACACCCCGGTAAAATTTAGTTCATTCGCCCAAAATTTAAGCGTTTGAAAATTATTCAAAGGTAAATCCTGAGAATAGATTAAAACCCAGATCAGCCAGAAACGATCTATAATCGACTAAACATTCTAAGATATAGCTCGCACTACACAGCATACAACAAAGACACATATTTTTACAAGTATTTTGAAAGCAATTTAAGGAAGTAATCAATTATAAGAATACAAGCGATTGTCAATTTTTATCATTGGTAAATTTTGTTATTCAATAAATATTTATATACTCATATTTTTTTTATTAACCTTAGAACCAGTAAAGTTGAGTATCTCAAATATTGAGACCTCAACACAATGAAAAAATATGGCAACATCAGAAGGCTTTTTCAATGACGAAAATATTAATAAATATTTGAAGTCATTAGAAGACAGCAACAACAAAGAAGGAAATTTCGAAAAACGAGAAGTAACTAAAATTTCAGTTAAAACAACGGAAAGTAAAAAGTATCTAAGTGAACAAACAACAAAATTGGTGAATTCAGACCAATATCATCAGTAAATGAAAATACGGGAACGCCAGGTTAGAATAAATAAGATGATGATGATGAAAAAGAAGTCTTAGTATAAATTTGTGAAGTGTTCTATTTATAAGTAAAGAACTTTAAAACTACATAATGAACATAGGCGTTTCTACTAGGTTTACCAACTCCCACAACCTCGAACCCGGGAGATTATAAAATTGCGAACAGTATAACGCCTAAGAAGTAATATAACAGGTGTTTTTTTTCACTTTTTTGGTTTACACATTGTCGTGATTTTAACTATATGATGACTAATACCATAAAAATTTAAACCAAAACAATTATTTTTACATATTACATATTACAGTTTACAAATCATGCTATTTTTGTTTGTTTTTAAAATTGTATTTTTCTTGTCGTCGGGCTGAACCAATAGGTTTGGTGATTTTAGATAAATCAAATAAAAGTTAAAACTTCAAAAACTGCACTTATTTCTTGAAAAATTGTAAAATATTGTAAAAACGGAAAGACGAGAGATTTACATCTCCCGGGTCATATTTAACTGGGCGACAGGAGACGAAAGCCGATTTTGGGAGACTTCTGGATAAATCGGGAGAGTTGGCAAGCCTAGTTTCTACTGAACTTGCATAATTTTGATATTTATATTTATTAGGTTTGATTTATATTTTTTTATTCTTATTTATGAATTTTAGTTTTCGTGAATTATTATAATTTATAAACTTTGTTTAAAGCATTTTGATTTTTAAAATTTATTGCTTTCTATATTTCCATTTTTTATAAAATTTGATTTGTTTAAATAATCTAAACACATAATTATAAATGCTTTTCTTTGATTTGTTATTTTAATTTATTTTGTCATCTGAAAAGTGGATATTCATTCAGATGAAACATATGTTACTTAATAAGTTTTTAAGGTAGTGCTTTTTTATTAATTATTTTTTTTGATTACTAAAGTTGCTGAATTTCTGAAATGCTCCTCTCTTACTTTGTTTAGAAATGATAAAAATATTGAAGCTCCCTCAAATTGGCCTGATAATATTAAAAAAATCGAACAAGAAGCAGTAGAGCTTAAAAAGATATCTCAAGATGTCACTAAACGACTTTTGTTATGCCCTATTTTTATTGGATGTTGCCATAATAATTCATTAGTTGGATCAACGGGAAATGTTTGGAATCAAAATTGGTCGAAAACACCTATTGATTCTGATAAAATTTCGGTTATTATATTTTATTTTCTTGAATTTTTATATTTAGAATTTTTTCTTTTAATGTTAAATTTAATTTTTTAAATTAAAAAAAGATTTAATATTTTATTTATTTTTATGCCAAAAATTTTCATTTAATTATTTATGGATACAAAATATTTTCTTTTTTTCGCACTCGGGAGTCGTTTGTTGAAAATATGAGTAAATTCAATTTTATACACACTTTTCAAAAAGGACATACATACTCATTTGGACACACTTTCATTGTTTGTATGCTGCGATGGGATAATTGCCATCTGTTAAAAGGAGAATAAATCAATATCTGTGTTTGATTATTTTCTTCCCTTAAATTGTTGGGAGGGTACTACATAATCGTGGTGTTATTTTGTAGTAGTTTTCATTTTTTTGTTTTGTTGAACTACTACTATCTCATTGTTTTATTATTCATGACATTTATGAATCATTTTCATTAACTGTCATAAAAAGCACTATTAAAGAATATAAAAATCAGTTTAGAATATTTATTAGAAATATTTTTCTAATACAAAATCATATGTAACATATATATAGAAAAAGGAATTAAAAAGCAGAAATGTCCGACTCAACGAAAACTCTCGAATATTTAGCTTTGGCGTCATGTAATTTGCACAGGTTTTTCTATTTGAAATGTCAACATTAACAATCACTATAAGAAAGAGGGTGCCTTGTGATCGTTGTGCGACTAAAACTTACCTCTTTGCATCTGTTTCTTCACTCTTAGTCTAGATATCAGATTTGGGTAACATAATTTATCAGGACCTTGGGATACTTTTTTATAAGAGATAAGCAGGATACATAGAATATCTGGATAAGTTGAAAATTAGGATTGATCAGGCTACATTATCTTATTTGATGAAACCGGGCATATCAGGATCAGCTGGTAAATCGTACATTAGGTATTCTGGCTATGTTACAGCTAGGGAAAAAATAATGCATGTTTAAATGATTCGGCGATTAATATAAACGCATATGAATAGCGGGTGTGAAAGTAGGCGTATAAGTAGAGCAACTGTCATTGGTTAGTCATATATGTAGAGACTACGAACTAAAGAAAAAGAAAAAGAAACATTCAGAAAAATCTTCGATTTGAAAAGGCTATTCTTAAAATCTTAAATCGACACAATAATAATAAATTTTTATAATAGTAAATTAATCATAAATATAAAAACTGGTATATTATTAACCAATTAAGGACCATAATTATTTTTTAAAGATTTTTTATATAATTTTTATTGTTCTTATACACTAGTAGGCTTATTATAACAGCAAAATGATTAAATTGCATATATTAATTTATTTTGTGATCTAAAAATGATGTCCCATATTTGGGACATTGCCCATTACTAATAGTTTATATGCAAATGATAAAAAAGTGAAAAACTCAGAATTCCTTCATTTTTTTGCACAATGAAGAATGTAAAGTAGTGAAACAAACTCATCAGAACAATATTTTGTAAGGTTATGAATATAGTTGCCTGAAATAAAATACTGAAATTGTTTTATCTTACAGTACTACAGCATAAATAAAAATTTTCAATTACGTGAAAAAAGCAATATATTTCAGTTGCTGTTTGGTGTGGAATCTTGCATGGTATATATAATGCAAGTGAACATTGCAGTGATCACAAATTCTCTTTGTTACCTTGCCACAAGATGCACAACGTCGTTGAGTCGGAATTGGAATTACAAAGTGATTTCCATGATCAAACCTGATATCCTCACTTCCTCTTCCTCCTAGAAGTCTACTTCTTTGTGGACCATTAGGCTTACGAAGTGCTTAAGACTGCTTTGAAATGTAAGCCAAGACAATTTTTCCTACTTGCTTCTAGTAATGAAAGCGTATCATTTTGATTTACATGCTGATAAACCCTGCAAGTATTTACAACATCAATATCCAGCAGTTGAGTAAACAAAGAGGAACCACAACTTCTTCCTCTTATTCTAACTATACAGAGACACTTGCTTATCTGACAGGTCCACACCTTCGATCGATTTGTTATATTCAGAAATACTTAGAGTATTTCTACGACTATTTCCTTCTTTAGCTTCTGAGAATAACGTGTAACACTTCCAGTTGAAAAAACTCGACTGTAGTTAGTAGCAACAGTAACAGCAGTATTATCATGTCATTTTGTAATCAATATTTGGTTATTTCAATTAAACCTTTTTGGGTTGTTTTTCCATGATATTTAAGACAACAGTTTAGTACGGTTTTCACGTTTTGTACCAGTAGCCTTCAACTTCCTGTATCCCAGTATTTTCAAAGTGTCAATGCTTGTAAAGAAATCAAAAAATATTTCATGATTTTCATGAAATATTTTTACTTCGTTCATGTTGACAGTAAAATTCGGATTATTTGTCTGCCTAGCTTATGTTAAGCTTTGCTCAACAATGAAATTGAGAAACTCATTTCTCAAAAATTTTTCAAATATCGAGATAATACGTTTTACCTTTCATACTATATAATTTGTCATATCTGTTTTGAGAGTATACATCCATTCCCTCTTTATATCCTGGGTAAGTTTTCTTCCGTTTAGGGATTGAATTAATGTCAACAATTGTTCTTTTCGTCATTGGGGGAGGTTTTGATTACTCATCTGCTTCCCTTTCATTATTATGAATAATCAACTCCAACTAACCTGCAACGTCTTGAAAATCACGTTGTTCAGGAAATTCGTCATCCTTGATAGCCTCCTCGTCCGTTAATTCATCATAACTTGGGGGAATTATTACTTCCTCCAATTTATTTTCACTAGATGTCTCATCACTCAAATCCATTAACACTTTAGCAATGTAATCGACTGTCATCGAGCTATAACTTGTCATTGTATCTAAGGGTAGGTCTCTAAAAATGAGCGATATAATTTATATATTATTTATCCAAAAAATAATATGAGTCTACTAATATAATTAATCAAATATGTAAGCTCTTGATTGAGATTATTGAATGTGACAGTTTGATTAATCTTTAGACAAAAAGCTAAAATCTACTTATTCAGTAAGCAACTGGAAGATATCATATTTCGACATGTTAGCTTCTCAGAAACTTCAATTTTTAGAGGCCATTTTCTAATACATTTTTATTAATAAAATCTGATTTTTTTATTAGCTGTTTCGATTGACTATGTAATTTGATGATGACACTGAAAAAAATCTCAACTTAGCAGACAAAATTTTTTCGCCAAAAAAGGTACGTCCCTAAAAATGATCGTTAATGAATTAATAAATAAATAAAAATCATACAGCTATTTTATGAAACATAATATCTTCGAAACTTTTTTAATCCAATAATAATGTAAAATCAATAAATGTGCACATTAATTAATTACATAATATGTTCGATATTTTCAGGAAATCTATAAATTTGCATTATTGTTGAATTAAATCAAATTTCAATTAACATGAATAAATTGCTGATAATAATTTCATATCTAAAATAATATAACACCCTTTGCTTACAAATAAATCTTTAGCTCATTAACATTTTTTTGAAAACCATTTCTTCGATTCATTGTTTAAATTTGTTTTAGAAAAAACTACCTGAACAAAATTTAGCTCAATCTTTTCATCTCTCAGCCGACAGATTATCAGTACTTAATCCACATGTTTCGTAAGTTGTTAATGTATTGAAATATTAATTTTAAATTATTAAAAAATGTTTAAATTTAATTCAAGCTACATCACAATTAGCTGTTGGTAGCGTTTATATCACTGTTATCTTAATTACATACTCAATCTTACCAT